>JAJOOH010004466.1:0-38592 GCA_029582605.1 Solanum gracilifrons
CTCTCTCTTTATCTCTCTCTCTCTCTCTTTCTCTTTATATATATATATATATATATATATATATTTGTTATTGTGTAAGAAAGAAGTAAGTAGTTTTTAGGGGTGTAAACGCCCCATTAATTTTTGATGAGTATGTAATTCAACCTTTTAACTTAACAACTTTTGCTTATTCACCCTTTTATGTAATTTAAATACAATTATCAAATTAAATATTTAATTAAAAATTAATTGAATGAGGTCAAAAAGTCATTACACATTCATATAATTAAAAGAGAAAATACATTAAAAAAAACCCTTAAATTTGGCAGCACAACTTAGTTTAGCACTTAAACTACATGGACATTTAAATACCTCCTTAACATCTTTGAAGTGATTTTTTTTCACTTTGAGACTATAATACCACTCTCGCCTGCCACATCATAGCCACATAAGCGCCACATCATAACCATGTAGGCATCACGTCATTAAATTTGTATTTCTTTTTTACCTATTCACTATTTTTTCCGCCATCCGTCTTATCATCGGATAGGCATCTTATGTTGCGGCAAATATACTATGATGCAACATTTATAGGCGGGGAAGTAGCCTTGTAGTCTTGCTTGTTCATCTTCGGAGAACTGAAAGTCTGTTTGCAGAATTCATAGTCTTACGTGCTAGTACTCAATTTCTTTGATTTGAATTTGATGAAGTAAAAACACTTATCAATCCTCCATTTATACAGTGCTAGAGTAATCTCGCCATGTGTTAAGAATTGAATGGCAGACACAATTCTTACTTGTTCTCCACACAACTTTGTGCAGTTGAAGACTATCCATGTTTAATGGAAAACTAACTGGATCTCACTACCTTGCGGCGCAAACAAAAGATTACAAAACCACACTGCTTGTATGAACAAAAAAAATTTACACAACCAACTTACGTAGAAAAGATTTCATATTCTATGCCAATAGATTTGAACAAGTGGGGAAAAAGATTGAACAAATTTTATTTCTCCAATAGCAATTAGGGAATAAATGAAGGTTTATCGGGAGAGGTTTAGGTTTACTCTCAGGTTTATGGTTTCAAGAAAGAAGATGGAAGATGAAAAGGTAGATAAGAAATGTTCTCTTCTTAGAAATGTGTCTCGAGAAAAGGTTTCAAAAATGAAATAATATTTGTTTAATTGTGTTGAAATTTTAATGTTTTTTTATCAACTTATATTTTAGGGATAAGGCACAACACTACATCAAAAATGAGCTTTAGCGGCAATTAATTAGCAATTACCGCTAAATATGGCTTTTTAGCGGCAATTAGCACTCTTTGTGTATGACCCTAAAGGCTTTAGCGACGTAGGATCTAATGACACTTAAATAATGCCAGTAAGACTTTAGCACTCTTTATCAATGTGTCTATTTACTACCGCTAAAAGTTGTTTTTGTTGTAGTGCAAGTATCCCCCTAGATAATGACCGAAATCTCAGAGACACGCCTTAACTAAATTAAGGTCCTATTACCCCCTGAACTCATTTTTTTAAAAATAATTTTATACACCTTTTGGCTTACGTGGCAAACTCCGTGACTTCACATTAGGTGAGGCCCGTGGGAGACGTTTGGAAGCCACGTAGGCCAAAAAGGTGTACAAAATTACCAACAAAATAGTTCAGAGGGTAATAGGACCTTAGTTTAGTTAAGGTGTGTCTCTCGGATTTCGGTCATAGTGTGGGGATACTTTTGCCTTATTCCTATATTTTATACTCCAAGTTTTTAAAGTGATGTAAAGTTCATGACCCCATAACCTTACCCCACTTTTTCATAACTTAACCTTAAAAGATAAAAAAAAAATTAGTGACTACTTGTCCAATTAAATTTTGTAGGAGTTCCCGTTCCAATTAATCTCGAGAAAGAGTTAAATCTCCCATTCAAACAAAAACTTGGATACTTAATGTAAATCATAACCAAAAGGAAAAATTAAATTAAAGAAATGGAGAGGGGAGTCGGAGATTAAAATGTAAATCATAACAAACTCATGTCTTATGTGAAGACTAACAAGAAAGAAGAAAAATATGCTCCATATTTGGGGATGAATGTTTTCAAGAAGAAGATAATGCAACACTTCGAAAGTTTGTATTATATATGTTGAACTAGTTAAATGTGTTTATTTAACCAAACTATATTTATCATGTTTGTAAGATTAGATATCTATCACAGCTGATGGAAAATCAAAAATTTGGGTTTCAATGCGCATTAAACTATTCGTTTAGAGTCACGTCCGAGGTGTAGGCTCGGGGAGTGACATAAATGACTTGGGGAAACTATTGATAGGGGTAAAATGGTAATTTTATTAAAATTTCTAAAAATGACCTTTCGGGTCATTACAAAAAAGTTAGATCTGCCATTGCACGGTCAACACTACCAAAGATATGGATTTTCAATATATCTCATTTATTTTGCTGCTTAAATTAGTTTTTGTTAGTGTTATCATTGATCTGATACATCATTGCTACAATAACATTTGTTTTATCCAATGTATCATGTGTATATATTGAAGGTATTGATACATAACTCTAATGTTGTTGAATTCTCAAATATTAGTATTTGTCATGTTCAATATAAATGTACTTGATACATAAACTCTGTATTATGTATCACAAAAAAAATGTTATTTGAAACAATTACATGTATAATGTTTTTTTTTTTAATATAAAATATAATATTTCTCAATCAAAATAAGATACATAAATAATAATGTTAGTTTTCTAGGCATGATACGTAAATTTGAATTTATGCTAAATGTATCCGATACATAGCACTTACCACACAATAATGTATCGATCTCAAACCTAACATCTTATAGGCAACAATTACTTATTTAATGTATATAGTAGAAATACAACACTTATCCATTTAAACAAGATACATAAATAGTAATACATTGACAAATCTATTCATCTCGAAAACACAATTCAATAAACGATTACACAACATTATAAAAGGGTTAGATGATCCATCAAAGCTATGTATCTCTTCAGCCTTTTTGTTTGTTGTATTAATGCATAGCGGATACATTGAAAGTCCAGGCTCTTGTTTCTTCACATCAACGATGTATCAAATCTTCAATGTATCTCGAAATTTTGTCAACAATTTTGATTCAAAAATTGAGAGTTTTTTTGGAAGAATGGGAAGGCGAATGATGTCGATAATTGAGAGTTTATTTTTTTTTGGAATAATGTGAAGAAGGATGTTGTATTAATCTGCAATGTATCTCGAAATTTTGATTCAAAATTTGCTAGGGATTGAATCTCATTGTCAATAATACTTCCCCATGATTTCCTTCTACTATATATCGATTTCTCAAGTTTTTTCTCATCTCATCGATCTCATGCAATTCTAGATTTGAGACCCACAAAAGAAATTGTTTGTCCAACAACTATTCAATATGTATTTTATCAATTTTTTCTGTAAATTGAATCTACTTTGAATGATTCTTCGATGGACAGGAAGAACAATAAATAGGGAGAAGAAATTTGATTTTTGAATTTGTTGGTTCAGTTAGGATTTGTGTGTGACTGATTGACAGTAAGAAGAAACGTGTAAGCATAATTTATGAGATTTTAATTGGATTTTCTAATTTTATTTTATTTTTTCAGCGTAACAACTTGATACATAATGGATCAACATTAATGTATTCGGATAGTGAGTTATGTATCTGGATTGTGTAAAAATTAAGAAATTATTGTAATTAAAAAAAAAATAGAGATAAAATGAAATTTACTCTTTACCGTATGAGATTTATATAAGTTATACAAAAATAATAGTTTAACAACTTGTTCCCTTACAAATTTTCCATTGATATTTTCTTCTGGAGTTTCAAATACCTATCGAGCTATACTTTGCTTATAAGAATTATAAAATGTCTTAAAAAACATATTGAAATCTGTAGATCTATATTGAAGTCAACTCACTTACGCCTAAGTGGATATTAGGAGACCAAAATGATCAAAATACAGATATAGGAGCTAAGTGTGTTCAAGATACCGTAAAGCTTACAAATTTTTAACTTTGTTTTATAAATTTATAGTTTTACCCCTTCCGATAGTTATCCCGAGTCATTTATGATCAGTCAGTGAAGTTAGTCTGAGAATTTTAAATATTCAATACTACGGTTATTAAATTGATGAATATATATTAAATAATTTATTTATTTAATTAGTGGTTAATGGGTCAATGTCATAATTTAGTTAAGACCTTATACTAGTTGGGCCATATATATATATACCACTTGTGTACCTGCAAATTTCATTCAAATCGGTTTGCAATAATGCTCCCCAATGATAGTCAAATGCATCTATTTGTAAAACAAGATTATCATTGTCTTCTGGTAATCTAAGTTTAGGCAACTTAGCACATTCTTCTTTTAAACTTTTAATACACTGGGTGTGTTCTTTTGTCCATCCAAGTCGATTGGATTTTCTTATTAATTTTTGCAATATATTTCGTTTCTTAGCCAGATCTGGAATAAACTCTCCTGCGTAATTTAAACAACCTAGAAATCTTTGTATTTCTTGTTTTGTTGTTAATTTATCAGGAAATTCTATAATTTTCTTTGTGATGAGTGATTGGAGTTCAATTCCATTTTTTGAAATAATCATTCCTAAGAATTCGATTTCATTTTTATTGATGTCAGCTTTTTTCTGACTTAACACAATTCCATTTTGTAAACAAATTTCTGAAAATTCTTTCAGATGTCTCAAATGTTCTTCATAAGTTTTGGAACATATTAAATTGTCATCTATATAGACTATTAAAAATTCTTTTTATGAGAATATTTAATCCATTTTTCTTTGGAATATTTGTGGGGCATTTTTTAGTCCAAAATGCATTACCAGCCACTCATAATGTCCATTAGGAGTACTGAAAGCAGTTAACTGAATTGAGTTTTTCGCGGACAAGGAAGTCCAATTAACAACAGAGAAAAGATAAGAACAATCGCTAAAGAGCAATTAGAAAAATTACAAATCTGTAAAATGAGATATATTCAAGAATACACTTGTGAATTCGAAGAATATTACTATAAGTTATTTGATAGTGGAAAATAAATGTTACCATATCTTGAAAAATACTATCAAAAATTACCAGGCTTTTGGGCAAAGTATTTCAGAGAAGAATATGAAAAAGAAAATAAAAAAGGAGACACTCTTGGTCAAAGAATAAGTTTTCTTAAAAATAGATTAGGTCAATTATGTATGTCACACAACATACAAAGAAAAGCCAAAAGAAATACCAATTTAAATTGTTGTTTTAAAAACAGGTTTAAAAACAGGGTTGCGGATAATTTATGCTGTAAAAAGCACACATTTTTTTAAAATTCTTTGAGCATCTCTATAACCAAACTGCTCATTTATTATAAGCAATTTTATTTCATAAATTGCTATAATCAATTTTGTTGATGTTAAACAAGTACTCATATATGCCTTTTCCATTTCAGGAAGGGCTCTATTGATATGATGGATAGCTATGCGATGTTTCCATGCTCTCCTTCTAATTGCATGCACATGGCGTTGTATATGCTTCATAGCTTAAATTTGAAAATGATACTTATATATTTCATTAGATTGTATTTTATTTTTAAATTCCCTATAGGTACTAAGTAATCCTTTATGTCTAAGTTTTGTATAAAGATAGGTATATAATATAGTATGCTATATAGAATAACTATATGAAATAAAATATTGTGCGTTTATACCTTCCTTCTCTTTTTCGATGAATAGTCCCTTATCACCACCGCAACAGTTCTCCTTTCAGGCCATGAATAATTTTTCACCTTACGACCTCGGTCTTTGGCTACTTTTCTACTATTCATCCTTAAGGCTGAAGATCACAACCTTCGTTTAAAGACTATTTATGGAGTAAGAAGAGAGGTATAAAAGCCAAACTTTATTTCATATCTTTATTTTACAAGCAAACCATATTATATCTTACAAATACTCTACTCACGACATAAAAGAAATACTTTTCCCTTGCGGGAGAAGTTACTACTCGCTCCTCTCAAAGGTACCTAACATTTTTCTTAGATGGATTTTTCTCAGAAAATGTAGTCTGTCTTTCAAAGGTGAAGTTCCTCTCCTTTTATAGATTGAAAGAGGGACTTATTACATAATATTTATTTCTTAGGGACTTCCCTAAGTTTCTACATATCTTCTTTTTAGTCCTCCACTAATTTAAGATTCCTTGTTGATATGATGAAGATGACTTGTTTGTCTTCTTTTGTTGATGGCCAACAAGATGTGACCTCTCTTTTTGACTTTGAGAAAAAGAAAAGATTCTTTTCTTTGTTGATATCTCCATGACGTAAGTGCTTACGTCTCTTGTTTTGTCTTTATTTGTCCATTATTCTGAACCGGGATGATTATGATTTAGCATTTTACATGCTAGCTTCCATGTTTCTTCCGTTGCTCCCAATCTGTGAAGCTCGATGTCAAGAATTCTATCTTTTAATTCCATGGATTTGGATTTTCCTTTGGTTATTAAAACTCAATCTTGGTCTTGATCAATGACTCGACAGTCTTCATTATAGAATCTCTTAAGAATAAAATACAACGCTTTTTATTTCTAATGCTCTTCTAGTTTGAATCCATTTTTTGTTGAGATGGGGAAGTTTTTTGTCTACGCCTGTGGCTTTGACATTAAAATTTTTTATTTTCTCAATTGATATGTAATTGAGAGTTGGATAATAAGTTTGCAAATCTCTGCATTCCATAGAAATGCTGTAAAATCTGCAATAAACGCCGTCTCCTTGGGCATGTAAAAGTGGTTTTTGGCAAATAAAATTAGCGGAAAACTCAATTCAGTTAACTGCTTTCAGTACTCCTAATGGACATTATGAGTGGCTGGTAATGCATTTTGGACTAAAAAATGCCCCACAAATATTCCAAAGAAAAATGGATTAAATATTCTCAGAAAAAGAATTATTAATAGTCTATATAGATGACATTTTAATATGTTCCAAAACTTATGAAGAACATTTGAGACATCTGAAAGAATTTTCAGAAATTTGTTTACAAAATGGAATCGTGTTAAGTCAGAAAAAAGCTAACATCAATAAAAATGAAATCGAATTCTTAGAAATGATTATTTCAAAAATGGAATTGAACTCCAATCACACATCGCAAAGAAAATTATAGAATTTCCTGATAAATTAACAACAAAACAAGAAATACAAAGATTTCTAGGTTGTTTAAATTACGCAGGAGAGTTTATAAGTAATCCTTTATGTCTAAGTTTTGTATAAAGATAGGTATATAATATAGTATGCTATATAGAATAACTATATGAAATAAAAAATTGTGCGTTTATACCTTCCTTCTCTTTTTCGATGAATATTCCCTTATCACCACCGCAACAGTTCTCCTTTCAGGCCATAAATAGTTTTTCACCTTAATGACCTCGGTCTTTGGCTACTTTTCTACTATTCCTCCTTAAGGCTGAAGATCGCAACCTTCGTTTAAAGACTATTTATGGAGTAAGAAGAGAGGTATAAAAATCAAACTTTATTTCATATCTTTATTTTACAAGCAAACCATATTATATCTTACAAATACTCTACTCACGACATAAAAGAAATTCGTTTCCCTTGCGGGAGAAGTTACTACTCGCTCCTCTCAAAGGTACCTAACATTTTTCTTAGATGGGTTTTTCTCAGAAAATGTAGTTTGCCTTTCAAAGGTGAAGTTCCTCTCCTTTTATAGATTGAAGGAGGGACTTATTACATAATATTTATTTCTTAAGGACTTCCCTAAGTTTCTACATATCTTCTTTTTAGTCCTCCACTAATTGAGTATTCTTCATAAATTTCATTAAAGAAATCTTCACTTCCTATTGATTTTATGGATTCAAGATCTGAATCTATTACTACTATATATATATATATATTAAAATAAGTTAATAGAATTTTCCACTTTTAGTACTTAATTAATTTAAGAAAAAGAAAATAAAGAGAAGGAAGACCTAACATGTGCGTGCGGCGAACACATAATAGAGAGAGATCGGCAACACTCAACTCTCAAGTAAGCAAATTTAATTGAATTGCAACAAATAATTTCTAATTGCTGAAAATATAATGAAACTCAATGTTATACTAAATTGATTATTGAGGAAGTGGAATTGGAATTGTTGTTGACCACCGTACCAATCTTTTTTATTTTGAGGCGGCATTGGGATTTGGGCCGTGTCATTGAGAGTATTATATTATAAATTAAATATATGATTGAATAATTTATTATAGGGGTTAGTTACTGTGTATATATTTAATCATACTCTCTGTCTCTAATTACTTGTCCACTTTGAACTTGGCATATCATTAAGAAAATAATTATTGACATAGTGAGTTTATCATTTTATTCCTATTAATTATGAAGTAGATGAATTAAAATTTAAAATTTTCAAAAAGTTCTACTTTTTTCAAAGTAGTTAATTGAGGGTATAATAGGTAAAAAAAAATTGTCCTTTCTTGATTTGTCAAAATAGACAAGTAATTAAGAATAACTATAAAAGAAAAAGTGAACAAATAATTATAGACAGAGCGAGTATATTATTAGAATTGGATTTGGAAGGGAAATATGCAACAAAAAGTGCCGCTGATATCCTAGGGTAAGTATCTAATTGGCTTTAGAGCCAATTTCCTTCCATTAGGGGTGTTACTGGACGTGGGCTTTAAAATGGTTGGAGATAATTTTAAAGATGTATGTATTATGCAATGATTGACATATTACAGGTTAATAAATGCATTGTTGGGGTTGGACTCCTCCTTTCACTTGTGGTTAAAATTGCAGATGGTGTACCGAGTTCAAATTTTAGATTTTCTTTATCATGTTATGATTCAAGTTTTGATATATTGAGATATGTAATTAATTAGTAGGTACATTATATTATATGAATACCATTAAATTATGATATTGGAAGGATTAAGACTTAACCCTAGACTTGAAATTTGGAGAAAATTGAAAGAATTGGCATGTTAATTGACATCAAGATTAGGGACTTATTATAAATTTGAGTGAGTTTTTGGGTCAAGGCTAATTACATAGTAATATGGGTGTTGTTAGTTTTGAAATCTTATTGTGATCATTTATTTGAATAGATTGTTTTGAGTTGGAAGTTCAACGAAAAGTGAAGCCTCAAGTCCCGGAGTGATTGTTCGATTATTTGAGGCAAGTGGATTTCTTAACCCTTGTTAAGTGCATAGAGTCGTGTATTTCCTTGTGGTATGTGTTGGGGAATAATGGTCATTCGCAGCACAATTTTGGCGACTATAAATACATGTTTGAATTTTTAGTTTAGTATCAGATTTTTATCTAGTTTTCATTATAGAATATTATTGTTCAGTTTTTTAGTAGGGAGCTTAGAACTGAGGTTTGAGACAATATTTTCCTTAGCTTTGAAAATTTGAAGATTTTCATTTCTAAGAAATTGGAAGTGGGTGTTGAAGATTCTTCATCTTAGACCGTTGTAAAGACGAAATTAATCGTACCCAGTTAATGGAAACACAATTTGGTAACGATTTCTATCTTTTTATGATGTCTAGCTAAAACCCTAATTCTTTGGGTGTGATTATGTGATTATGGGTTGATTTAGCTGTTGGGTATTGTTAATTGATAGTGTAAATGTTGTTTAAAAGTGATTTCATTCAGTAATTGTGGCTTAATCTAAAGGGTTGTGGTTGCAAATACAATTCTACTTTCGTGTTTTTGGCTTGCTCGAGAAAGAGGTTTTAAAACCAAGATTACTGATTTGATGGTCTGTGGGTATTGGGTTGTCATGGGTTCAGCTCGAGAAAGTGAATCCTAAACCCTTTTCCACACCTTCAGCTAGAGAGAGTGAATGGACTAAAGCGTAGGTTGTTCTTAATTGATGCTTATTGGTGTTCTAGAGAAACCAATTTGATTCAGGGTAAATTGTTCGAGAGAAAGTTTATCCCCACTAAAGTTTAGCTTATTCACTGATTTACAACTATTTGCTATTAATTGCAATCATCCAATTGTATACCTTAGCCCATAATTCAATCATATCCCAAGAACCCGTTTCTATACTTGTTATTTTCGTGTTATTTGCTGTTGTAGTTGATAATTGAAACCGAAACCCCCTGTTATTTGACACTTGTGTCACCCCAAACTTAAATCATGCTTTTACTCGTAAATATTTTTACCTATGATTGACTTGAACACATTCACGCTTTTCTATTGATTCTCAAATATGTACCACTCCCTGTGGGATTTGACCCCAACTTACTTAGTTGGGTTATATTACTGACTAACAATCGTTGGCACTTAGTATTGGATGAAGTGTCCTAATACGTGACATCACCCCCTAACGATCGATCGAAATCTCTACGATCCGTAAACATTTTCATAGACCGAAAGCCACTCAATTTGTCACGACCCAGGGGTACCCCCTAGATGTAACATGGCGTTTAGGATCCCGAGAGATCCCATACAAGCCACTTAACATTCATAACATAATAAATAGAACAAAAAGAAGTAAAGACAACATTCCAAGACCATTTTTTTATAAAAGTAAAGCGGAAGTCTAAAGCACTTGTCTCATTAGCCATCTAGTACAATAGAATGAAATTGGGCCTAGCCCATACATCATGTCCAAAACTGGAAATAAGAAAGAAAACTGAAACAAATGAAAATCCATCCTCAAAGCATGAGGACTCACCAAAGCTCGGGAACCTCGCAATCAACCACTAGCCATGAAACTGAGAACTTGACTGTTGGACCCTATAATTGGGGAAATGTAGGTAAGAGTATGCGTTAGTACAAAACAATGTGCCAAGTATGATAGCTATACATAAAACATTTAAATCATACTAAAAGGACACTTCATGACATGCAATTGACCAAGCTAAAACATGATATAAAATGGTTAGAAACATAAGTCATAAAACATGGTCTATGCAAGCTAACATCTTTAAAGCCTTTGAACACATATGGGATACTTCTTGAAGTAACCTTAGTTCATTATTATTGTGGGAAGTAGCCTTAACCGACATAGAGACCATGTGAGCTATAACATGATCCCCCGGTGTCTCCCACACCGAAAAGGGTTGTCTTACTTGACAAGGTAAGGACCATGAACTTTTAGTTTTGGTGGATTCACTAGCTAATGTCTATCTAGACAATCATCCTATGGGGGCACATAGATAAGGGATAAGGAGATTGCTTCTAGAAACCCGTCATCTACTAATGGGAGAGTTTTCATCTCAATGCCCTTTCAGTGCTAAGCATAAATCCCACTGGATAGTCATATTCTTACTTGTTCTTATTATCCATGGAAGGGCACATCATCTTGACAATCCAAGCTAAGTCATAAGTCATCCATGGAAAGGTATCATTCAATAACCAATCCAAGCTAGGTTTCATTAGGATAACTATTTATCTTTGATTCAATTAGGTGAGAAGACCTTTCAACCTTAGAATCCTTATTATGTGAGAAAACCTTTCACAATCATGCTTTCATGTGTATATGAGAAAATTCTTTCAACAACACAACAACAACATCATCTTTGATACTTTACTCTCAAAGCATCCATAAAACATTTGCATAGATTTCATAAGAACATGCATAATTCCATAATTTACCTTTCAAGGTTCACAACCCACCTTTAATCATCAACATTTACAAAACATGGGTTAGATATGGATTTCATCATAAATTCATGTAATTCTATCAATACATACTTGATTTCATAAAACTCTTCCTTCATAATCAAAATCCCACATCATATGATCATAACTTGAAAAACATGGGATTACATAGGTTCATAGGGGAATCGTCATAAAATCATAGTATTGCATCAATTCATGCATAAGAGATTATAATTCAATCATTTAAATCAATAATCAAAAGAACCCATGATAATTGAAGAAAACCCTAACTCAATTGGGGATTTCTAACTTTGAAAATAGGAGAATTTGGAAACTCCATGAATGGAAGGAATCCATGGATGAAAACTATCCTACCTCAAAGCCAATTGCTTATCTTCAATGGAGGAATGGAGACATGACTTGAAACTCTAGGTTGAATCCTTCTTCTTCAAGCTTTCTAAAGAGAGAAATATTTTTAAGAGGATACTTGTTCTTCTTTTTGGTGAATTTGAAGAGAATAAAGTGAATGAACTAATTTGAGGGTTGGAATCACTTATATAGGTCTATAGATGAAGGGTAAAATGACGTAGCATAGGGATAAAATAATTAGGAAAAAACCCAAATACCCTTAAAATAAATGCCAACAAACCGACCTACGAACCCCTACCGACGGTCCTTCCTGCACCACCGTCGTTCGCCGTCAGAAACTAGAGTTTAGGGGTCTTGATCTACGTACCCTAGACCACGGACCGTGGACCCAACGACGGTCCGTTGGTCCAGGCCATGGGTCTAGGCTTCTGTCAAGAATTGGGGTGACCAACCACGGACCACACATATGGTCCATGGTCCCATCCACGGGACGTGGGTGCCCTCCGTCGGTTGGCACCTACAACTCCTGAAAATAGTTACTTTTCCCTTCTCAAATCCGGGGTGTTACACAATTTCACTAAGTCTAAATACTTTCTACGGACCATTCCTACGATCTGTCAATTCTTCTATGCGTCGTCTTGTTGGTTCTCAGGAACTTATCAGAGACTTGACATTTTTTAATTTTCAAAGGCCACTTCTACAACACTCTTCTACAGACCGTAGAACCTCCTAAGGTCCGTAGACTGATCTGTATAAACTAATACCATGTCATTTTCTAGAACTTCTTCTTTCTAAACTGAACTTCCAATTTTTGAGGTGTTACACTTTTACGGACCATTCTACAGCTCGTAGAATTAATTATAGTACATAGATTGTCTCGTGGAAGTGAAGTACTAACACTCTTCTTTTGTATGATCTCCACGACCGTGCAGGATGACTCGTAAAGTGGTTCAAAAACTGTAAAAGATTTCGTAAATCAAAACATAAAAAAAATAGAATCTTTGCTTGCCTTCTACGAGATCTTCTACACCCGTAGAAGTTACTATGACTCATAGACGACCCTCGTAGATGGCCCTGGCAATTTTTAAAAGATGGTTATTTCAATATTTTACCACCCTTTTTAAGCCTAAATCCCGACATTTTGCACCTAATTAAGTTCCTAAACAATATATTGTACGCTCAAAATACTCTCATAATCACTCCCAAGGCTTAGAGCAAAGAATACAGAGAAGAAAACTAGGATTTCAAGCGTGTTCTTCAAGTTTCTTCTAGAAATTTGTTCTTCCAGTTATGTAAGGCTATCATAGTGAAGGATTAAGTTATTCCTCATGCCTTACATATCAATGCTAAGGTTTTTACTCCAAAAGATCATAATTTTTGAATTCTCTCTATCTCTAATCATTGATTCTTGATTTTTCTTATCATAATTATGGTACTTTATATTCATTGACGATTCTTGATTGTCGGTTCATGCTTATAATATCACGAGGACCCTTTTTGATAAAGTTATATGAAAATCTTGTCATAATATTTCATATGTATTGTTTTCATGAGGAAAGTAAGTTTCAAGATTTTCAAAAGTATTTCAAGAACATATTTTGCTTCAAGTGCATTATTATAGAAAAGTTTCAAGAAAGTATATTTTTGCATAAAGATGCATATTTCATAAAAAAAGTATAGACAATTTCTTAAAGAAAACATGTTCAGTTATAAAGGAAGCATATTTCAGACTTGAGAAACGGTAGTCAGATTTTCAGAAAAGTATAGTCAATTTTTTTTACAGTTCAGTACTAAAGAAGTATCATTAAGCATAGACTTAAAGTAATAGATTTTCATTTTTTCCTCTAAAGTGGGACCTTTTCCCAAAATGAGATGTCTAAAGTTATTGAGCATTATTGCATTGTTTTGGGAGTAGTATTGAGCACCGAGTTGGGTAAGGGTTAAGATAATCCAAAATCTCATAAACTACATAGCCAGCATAGGATTGGAACGTGTCGTTGGTTTGGGAAATCCCTTACATAGCCTTTGGTAAGGGCTTAGATTTGGATCTATAAGTTCATATATTGTTGTCCTTTACTCTGGCAAGGTACTGGATGACTCTGGTAACATGGTCTAGACGTTATATCATCATGAGGCTCATCGTGATGGTTGTCAATTAGAGAAACTCCCCAAAAAAAGTAAAAGTGTACTATTCATTAGTTGTAAAACTTTACTTGTTTATTATTACACTTAAATGCTTTACTTTCAAATGAGATATTTCCAATTCCATTCAGGTAGCTTATTATTTCATTCAGTCATATTACATACCATACATTCCATGTATTGACGCCACTCGACGCTGCATACATGTGTTCATGTTCGACAACAGTCACTTCATGCAGATCTTCTTCTATCATCATAGTTGGTGAGACCTCCTTGCTTTTTCGATGGCTCTGTTTATTTCTTTCTTTCAGTATGAGTAGACAATTAGTTCTTTGTTAAGGTAGTCGTGGATCTTGTCCTGATGCCTATCTCAGTCTAATAGAGGCTTCATGGACAAAGTTAATAAGTCAGTTTACTCTTTAATATTCAGAAGTTTTAAACATCATCATCATCATTATCATTGTCACACCCCGAGCCTACACCCCAAGCCTACACCCTGGGCGAGACTGGCACTCAAGAACCATTGTTGGCCCCAAGCGAACCCTTGGCCTAACTTACTTACTCAGCGGAAGACATAGACATAAGAAAGAGAATCCAAATACAAGATAACTCAACATGTCTCAAACTGAACTCATAATGTTTTAAAATAAACATTTAACTTAGCCAAAATGGCAACTCAAATCTGAACATGAGCCAATAACAAAATGATGACGAATGAATTTAACTAACTGATTGTCTGTCTATGAAGCCTCTAAACAACTGAGATGGATTTCGGGACAGGCACACGACATTCTAATGAACTAATAATAAAACTGAAAGCAATAAAAGGGACCCTCCGGAAGCAAGGAGGCTTACCACAAGACTCTGAGTACTCAAACTGGATCAACGAGGCGCTGGATGCTGATCCTGGTTACCTGCGTCTGCATCATAAGACGATGCAGGCCAACTGGCATCAGTACATTGAATGTATGAGTATGCGAGTTGGAATGCTAAACAATACAAAGGCTTGAAAAGATTCTGAAAGAAACACTTACCTTGGCTCTTCTCAACTCATGAATACTTAACTCAAACTAAAGCAATGAAACACATGCAATATATGAAAAGCTTTGTGAAACAGTAAAAGAAACTTAGTTCATTAAAGAAAATGCAATAACAAACTCAATTTTACTCATATAATAAAGTAATATAGTTTCTGTGGGAGATTCTCTAACCGACAACCACCACTATGAGCCTAAGTGGTGATACAACGTCTTGCCCACGCTGCCAGAACTGTCCTATACTTTGCTGTCATATAGAACACTTAACTTAGTGGATCCACTAGCTTATGCTAAAAGCATCTTAAGGAGTCATCTAAAAAGTATGATCCTTTACTACCCATTATGGCTACATGGTTTATGGAGACTTGAGTTAATATGAACTCGCATCCCCATATCGGTGTTCAATACTACTCCCAAAATATACTTAGCTCATATGTTTTCAAAACAAGCTTATTTCTTTGGTTCGAGATAAATACTCAAAACTTAGCTTAAAAGCTCTCTTGGAATCGATGTTCCCTTTTCTTGCTCAAATGTGAAAACATTTATAAACTCTTTGGGAATACTTAGTTCCCTTATAGCTTTTTGAGAAATGAACTCAACTCTTTACTCTTTGCTTAACTTGAAACTTACGTCTTAAAACAAAGTTAAAAAGTTTGTTAAAGACTTTTGAAAACTTTAAAAACTTTGCTTTGACTTGCTTCTTAACTTCTAGACTTGACTCTTAACTTCTCTTGACTTTGATCCTAACTTTTCTTGAATTGGATTATGGATTCAAGGTTCATGATCTCATGTTTATGGATGATTTCATGATGTTTAGATGTACCTTAAAGTGTTGGAATCAACTTGAAAACATAGGTACATTGCTAAGGAACAAGTACGAAAATATAGGGGGAGAATGGGAAGAACTGGCGTCCCTGGCGCTCTGAGAGGCGCAGGGCGCCAGCCCTCAATATTCAGAGAACACGTTGGGGCACTCTGGCTGGCGCGTTGCCCCAGAGCTCCACATTCAGGGACTGCTTTGGGGCACGCTGGATGGCGCGACGCCCCACCCCCTTCCCCAGGTGTTTGATGACTTTTCTTCTCCGTTTTTTCAACTCTAAACCCTCTAAACTTTAATGGTTCTTTCCCAAAACACTTAGGATCAATTATATCCTCAATATATACCAGATTCAACTCGAAATTACACCCGAAAACATGAATCAAATCGCAAGAAACTCCAACAATACAACCCACAAGAAATTCAACGAAACTTTCAATAATGTTCATCAAGAACTCAATTTCTAAACTTTCAAAGACTTAAATTCGCTGAATTGAATCATGTTTGGCGCGTGGGCGAACTAACCCAATGCTATGTGATCTCACATACCTTGTAGGGATCACCCCCGACAAATTCCACACGCTAAACTGGACGATCTTGACGAATCTTGCGTCCTCTTCTCCTTTCTCCTCTTTTCTCTTTTCTCCCAGCCCCAACGTGAACTCTAACTTTTCTAAACTGACAAAAATCTGGTTTTACCCCAATTAATCTCCTAAAAACGAATTAGAATAATTAGGTAAGGAAAAGACTAAATTACCCTTCCAAAATCCGGATTAGACTTTCCTTAATCCAACAGCCCAACTTCCAAAGGGAATAACTTACTCATACAAACTCGGAATCGCACAAACTCGGTGGTGTTGGAAAGATCATTCCAAGAGCTTTCCAACTATATCTGGAAGTACACCTAAATCATCCTGAGATAGGAGTTATGGCTGTTTGAAGTTGACCAAAACTCAACTTTTCCTAACTTAAACAAATTTCCAGATTTTCATTCTTTCCAAAAATGACTATTTCCAATTATTAGCGTCTTCCTAGTTATTTCAAATTGCGAGATGTTACAATATCTCCCCCTTGGAAACATTCGTCCTCGAATGAGATTATTCTTACTAGGCTCAGGGTGTAACATCAAGTTCAAACACCCAACAAGCAAATGCAAACAAACAACATGCTCACTCATAATTTAAAGAGTACCAAGAAGAGAATTAGTACCTTGGTCTGCATTTTCTCCGGACTCAAAGAGATGTGGATATATTTTCTTCATATCCTCTTCAGCTTCCCAAGTAGATTTCTCAACAAATTGGTTCCTCCAAAGGACTTTGACTGATGCTACTTCCTTAGTCCTCAACTTGCGAACTTGGCGGTCTAAGATCTGAACAGGAATCTCCTCATAAGATAAGCTATCCTTGATCTCAATATCTTCAGTTGGTATGATCAATGACGGATCACCCATGAACTTTTTCAACATGGAGATGTGAAACACCGGATGAACCGTGGCTAACTTTTGTGGTAGCTCCAACTCATAAGCTACTTTGCCAATTCTCTTGGATATTCAGTAAGGTCCGATATACCGGGGACTAAGCTTCCCCTTCTTACCAAACCTCATAACACCCTTCATGGGTGAAACTTTTAGATACACCCAATCATCTACTTCAAACTCCAACTTTCTTCTCCTAACATCAGTGTAGAATTTCTGACGACTCTGTGTCGTCTTCAATCTCTCTTGAATCACTTTCACCTTCTTCATAGATTGATGCACTAAATTTAGTCCTATCAATTCAGTTTCACCAACTTCAAACCATCCAATAGGAGATCTGAATCTTCTCCCATAAAGAGCCATTTGGATGCTAGAGTGGTAACTATTATTATATGCAAATTCAATAAGGAGTAGGTGATCATCCCAATTACCTTTGAAATCAATCACACAGTCCCTCAACATATCCTCTAAGGTCTGAATAGTGCGCTCTGATGGCCCATCAGTCTGAGGATGAAAAGCAGTACTTAAGTTCACCTTTGAACCCAAACCCTTCTGAAAAGATTTCCAGAACCCCTACCTGAAATAATGGAGACCGAAACCCCATGAAGTATTACCATATCTTGAATATAAATCTTAGCATAATCTTCTACTGAGTGGGTAGTCTTTACCGACAAAAAGTGAGTTGATTTTGTCATTCTATTGACAATCACCCAAATAGAATCATGTTGTCTGCGAGACCTTGGTAAACCTGTGATGAAGTCCTTATTAATCATCTCCCACTTCCATTCCGGAAGCTCTATATTCTGAGCCAAACCACCGGGCCTTTGATGCTCTACTTTAACTTGTTGGCAATTTGGACACTTAGCAACAAATTCTGCAATGCCCTTCTTCATGCTACTCTACCAATAGACTTCTCTCAAATCGCGATACATCTTTGTGGAACCCGGATGAATGGAATATCTGGAGCTATGAGCTTCCTCCATGATCCTCTCTTGTAGTCCGTCTACCATTGGTACACACAATCTACCTTGATATCTCAACACACCATCTCCCCCTTGTTCAAAAGCTAATACTTTTTGCTTATGAACATTTGCCTTCAATTCAAGAAAAATAGGGTCTTGGTCTTGCTTCTCTTTCACTTCTGACGCCAATGAAGATTCAGCCTCATTCATTACCACTATTTTTCCTTCTGTGGAATCCATTAGTCGGACTCCTAAGCATGCAAATCTATGCACATCCTTCGCTAACTCTCTCTTTTCTTCCTCAACATGGGTGGTACTACCCATAGACAACCTGCTCAAGGCGTCAGCAACAACATTAGCCTTACCTGGGTGGTAAAGAATATTCATGTCTGTTAGTTAAATTCATTCTTCATCATTTTGTTATTGGCTTATGTTCAGATTTGAATTGCCATTTTGGCTAAGTTAAATGTTTATTTTAAAACATTATGAGTTCAGTTTGAGACATGTTGAGTTATCTTGTATTTGGATTCTCTTTCTTATGTTTATGTCTTCCGCTGAGTAAGTAAGTCAAGCCAAGGGTTCGCTTGGGGCCAGCAATAGTTCTTGAGTGCCAGTCTCGCTCAGGGTATAAGCTCAAGGTGTGACAAACTTGCAAACTCGGCGGCGTTGGAAAGATCATTCCAAGAGCTTTCTAACCATGTCTGGAAGTACACCTAACTCATCCTGAGCTAGGAGTTATGGCCGTTTGAAGTTGACCAAAACTCAATTTTTCCTAACTTAAACAAATTTTCAGATTTTCATTCTTTCCAAAAATGACTATTTCCAATTATTAGCGTCTTCCTAGTTATTTCAAATTGCGAGATGTTACAATCATCATCGTCATGGATAAGGCACAAGTACTTTTCGTAGGTTTTATTTATGATGTTATGTTGATTTTTAGAGTTTGAGAATTATTAGTGAACTACTTTTGCGATAATTCTTGAATTCATTTGCTTTAATTATAATTTTGGATCTTTGATTATTACTTTGCAATTCAATTCAAGATTTTGGAATTCAAACATTCATCTTGTAAGTTCATGATTTACTTTAACTGAATTATTATGAATCATGATCAAACAACTATGAGTAGTTAATTCCACAATCAGGATTGTAAGAGCCACGAAGAATTAACAACGTAAACCAAATAAATGGTAATTCTTAAATAGTACTGCATGTATTGTTTTTCTTTTTGCTTTGATTGCTTTTTAACTGAGGCCTCCGTTAAAACTCGTTTTATTCATACTTGGCGGACTAAGGGAGTAACAAATGAGAAAAAAATATTATACAACGAAGATTTGAGGCTATAAGCCCTCATCTAATAACTTGAACGTACCATGGGATTGCTAATTTGGGATCAAGGGTAAGGGTTAGTAAGAGATACACTTGCAGACGAACCGAGTTGCGTGGTGAAATTGACTTATTTCGGTAACTATCCACTTAGGTGATATATAACTTACCGATCTTGCATGCTAGACACTAGACAAGGGTACTACTATAAGGTTTACTAAGTTAAGGACTCTTGGGGAGCACAAATACCCTAGTTTCGTCTTCTATTGATTCTTGCAAATATAAATCATGTTACTTTGATACTTGTTACTTATAATCATTTGAATCAATATTTGTTACACAACCCGCCCCCCCCCCCCCCTCCGCACTTTAAGGAAATAACACGACTAAGAGAACAAGTAATAGCAATTATGCGCAGTCTGAACCTCATTCCTCATGGGATCGACCCTAACCTTTGTTAGGTTCTTTATTTAGACGAAAACCACTTTATACTTCTTTTAGAGGTATAATTTGAGTGTATCAAGTCCCAAATCAGGTGTCAAATTCAAGTCCTGAATCAATCGTTGGAGTCAAGTCTCATATCCCAGTTCAGAAATAGTATCCCGAGTCAAGTTTTAGGATAGATAAGATAGGTTTTAAGTCTAGAGTTGAGGTCATATCTCGACTTGAAAGTTAAGTCTTGGGTCAGGAGTCAAAGTCGAGTGTTGGATTCGAGTCCTACATCGATTGTCAGAGTCAGATCCTGATTCAGAAGTCGTCTTGGTTTGAGTATTGGGTCTTGGTTCGAGTGTCGAGTCCTAAGTTAGGGTCGGGTCCTAGGTTAGATGTGGAGATTAGATTTTGAATCATTCATTGAGGTCAAGTGTTGATGTATGTGTCAGCACTAGGATCGGGTCTAGTTTGAATGTTGGTCCCTAGTCAGGAGTTGAGATCAGGTGTCGGGATCTAATCCCGAATCGATCATCAAGGTTGTGTCCAAGTTTGTGTGTCGAGGTCAGAGTTGGATCTCAATTCGAATGTTGGGTCCGAGTTTGGAATTGGAGTCATGTCCTAAGTTGGATTTTGAATCGGTCGTCGGGGTCATCTTCTGATTCGGGTGTCGAGATCAGGTCTAGGTCAAGTGTTAGGTTACAAGATTGGATTCCGAACCAATCACCGGGATCGTGTCCCAGTTTGAGTGTTAGGATCGGGTCTTGGATTGGTTATAGGGGTTGATTTTAGAATCATAAACTTTTTTCTTTAAAAATATTTTCTACTCTTTAGCCAAACACAAAAAATATTTTCTAATTTTTTTTAATCATTTTTGTAAGTTACACTTTTTTTAATTCGCCAACCAAACATTAGAAAATATTTTGGGAAACTAAGAAATACCCCATAAAAGCAAAATAATTACAAACATGTACCCCTTACATTCATACCCTAATAAATAATTACACTATATACCCACCCCCCACCCCTAATTTCGCTTAACTAATACTAAATCAATATCATATGTTGTATTGGTATCACTGAAATTGATAATTTCGCTTAATTGATACTAAATTAATATATTTATACTGTATTGGTATCATTAAGGTTTCTTGTTTAGAAATTACTCATTAGTCAATGATACTATAAGAGCATACTAATACTATATCATTGACTAATAAGTAATTTCTGAACAAGAAACCTTAATGATACCCCAACAATTTATGTACACTCTTATAGTATCATTGAGTAATGAATAATTTCTGAACAAGAAACATTAATGATACCACAACAATATACATATACTCGTATAGTATCATTGACTAATGGGTAATTTCTAAACCGAAAACATTAATGATACCACAAGAATATACATATATTCTTATAGTATCATTGACTAATGAGTAATTTCTGAACAAGAAATCTTAATGATACCAATAAAGTATATTTATATTGGTTTAGGATCAGGTAAGCGAAATTTCAGCCTTAATGATATCATTACAGTATATGATACTAATTTAGTATCAGTTAAGCGAAAATTATCAACCTTAATGAATGGGGGTATGGACTGAAATTATTTTTTTGAGAGAATGAGTATTTGTTGAATTACTTTGGATAAGGGTATGAACATGTAATTATTTTGAGTTTTATGACTCATTTATGTAGTTTACCCAAGTATTATTTTCACTCGCCAATCAAACATGAGAAAATAAGTTAAAAACCACTTGTTTTCCAAGTTCCCAATTGTAATAGTTGGCATTCGGTATAGTATATCCATATAAGATCCCAATTGTAACAGTTCATATTCATTGATTTTCACAATAAGATCTCTCTCTCTCCTCTTTCTAAAATACTTTTTAGCCATCATCTTCTTTGAACTTCAGCTCCTGGACCAACCATTTCCATTTTCACTTCTTGCTTGCATCAATTGGTGTTACAGTCCCAGTTTAGCAAGTATAAACACTTTGTTTTTTCTAGATGTCATCTATATGATAGCAAGTTGTTGCAGGAACACATATAACTAATTTGCATGGAATAGACAGGAATAGCAGCTTAGCGTAGATTGGACTAAAGTGGAAGAGAATGGACTGTTGCCTTCCAATCTTTAAGAAGAATATTCACGCGATCTATGAAAAACTACTCAACCCAATTCCCAAAAAATGGCCATGAATGGAGAATAGAGATTCTTTCTCGAGAGAGGAGAATGCCGTAAAAGATTATTATATAGATATTGGTATGTCATTAAATTTGTGTATCCATTTGGAATACAAATGCAACAATGACCACACAATCTCCTTCCAGTTCCGCGGCATAAAAAGACTGCCAACCTTAGGAAACAAAGATACTTTACAGCAATATGGTGCAAGGATCATTTGAATACCTTATCACATTTAGCAGTCTGCATATGCAAAGGAAAAAGAGGAAAGTACACAATATAATCCACTGATCTATGGACATACATGCCCGGAGTTAAAATCAATGGTCATACAGTTAAAACACTCTGTACAATCAGGTTTCAACTGTGATCATTCGCTACTGTTTCTTTCATCAGGAAATTTAATGCAAGTAAAGCAGCTCCTACCGCAGGCTCCACCTGAAGAATTGTGTGACAGAAGCATTAAACATAGGAGAAAATTAATCATGAAAATTAAGACGATAACAGTTCCCTGGAAGAAAAACGAAGCTAATTTAAGAAAAAATGGGTAAAGTAGAGAAACTTGTATCCTGCTTACTTTGTTATTCATCTGCATAAGAAACCGTTGACAGATAATGTCGCTATCTCAGAGATCAAAGGAGAAAACATGTCAAAAGGATTCACAAGACGGGACCAATATTTAGCTTTTACCTATTAGATTTACAAGAATTAATGGAATCTCACACCCCTTGAAAAGAATGAAGAGAAGAAGCAAAGAATTAGAAGACTCATATGCTTCTTAAAATCCGTTTTTTATAGGTAAACCAATCTTTTTATACGAACAATGGTAAGCAAACATCTTTTTCTTTACCACAACATATTTGGAAGTTCCCTAAATAGCTTTATTAGTAGAAGTTATGTTTGATAGTACTCTAAGTAGTTCCTATACATGTAAATTCTATGTCAAAAAGATTGAGGAAGCTAATTTACATCAAATATTAGATACTTTAACTGTTGCACTCTAAACCCGTCATTTCTTTTTAAACAAATGAAATGAAAAAGAATGACAGTGGTACTTTTTTATTTATATCACTTTTATGTAGTGTTTACACAAACTTCTATTGTTACAAAGTTACAGGAAAAAAATAGATTTACCCTCGAACTCCACATCCTTTCATGTTTCCTGTTTCTTTTTCAGGATGGAGAGACTATATATTGCATTTCTGAGGGAAGCCTAATGTATTTGAGAAGTCTAAGATAGCTATGAGCTAGCTGTGAGCTATATAATAAACTTAAAGCTTCTCAATTGCTTTTCCTGGGTATCTTAAATGCTATTTCCAAATCTATCATATAAGCTTGTAGTATTCGCTTGAAAGGATTTCAACACAAACATTTCCCTTAATGCATGTAGAGTAGAATTTTGGACGCATAACAAAGTAACATCTTTCACTAAGCTAAACCAATCATATTTCATTAGTCCTGTACTCCCTCATTGCACTCGCAGCTCCAAGCCTCCAACTATAACGGAAGATTAGGAGCACAATAAAGCGAGGCTCTAACAAAGACTGCACAAACAACAGAAAGCAAGAAAGTATGGTAATATCAACTAAAACATTGAATGACAACCAAGATTGCATTTTCCTTCAACCAACTTCAAAGAATGCAGTATGAAAAGAATCTCTTTTCCTACCCAATGTTGTCGTTAAAAACTGGACAAGACTCAATCATACCGAGAGAACAGTACTAACCTTTGGTCGAATTATACAAGCTGCAGGATAAGTCTTTAAAATAGAATTAGTAACTTCATTCCCTATATTCCACTTCTTGTTAGCTCCAAGTACGCCTCCAACCATAACAACAGGGAAGGAGCCTTTCCCATCTGTAGTTGTCAACATGCACGAATTTGATACCAAAAGGAAGATAGGAGAAAGGCCAGGAAAGGAAATTGAAAAGGGGAAATGAGACAAATTAAGAGAGAAAATTAGACAGTTTTAGAGAAAGAGATGTAAAACCCTATCAATTCATAAGCTTTTCATCCAGTGTTAATACAAAGTAGGAGTATACAAGAGTCCTGTTTATCGAATAGAGAGCCTTGAACAAGCTAGAATTCTTACCAGAAATAAGACTCCATATCTAACTACTCCCTCTGTCTCAATTTATAGGACACACTTTCCTATTTAGTCACTCCCAAAAAGAATGACACATTTCCTTATTTGACAAATACTTAATGACACTATCAACAGCTTACCCATGTTAGGAAAACAACTGACTTCTGGAATGAGGTATAGATAGGAACTGAGATCCTGCAAGAGAGCTTACCTGATATTTACACTTTAGTCCTACACCAGCACAGAGCCATGACAGAACAGCAGACAGACAAGGGATGGGGCATAACTTGCAGAAGAATACCAACTGATTGGGAGCTGAGTAGGGTCACTTCTTTCTACAATCTGTTGGAAACTTGGGGCAATCTGAAGGAAGGGTTTAATAGTGGTGAAATGGTCATAGTAGTGGACTAGTGGTGTTTATAAAGTGAATGTAGCCTATAACGACCTAAATCAATCCAATTACCAAATTGACGAGTGGCCCTGCTGGAAACACATTTGGAAGACCAAGATATGTTTTAAGGTTAATTGTTTTGTCGGGCTTCTGGCTTCTGACAAGAGAAGCTGTTCTCACCTAAGGGCCAAGACAACCTGACGAAAAGAGGGATTACTATATTCCCTAGATGCAGTTTATGTGGGGAAACTACTGAGACAGTGAGACATTTTCCAACATTGCAAAATCACAAGTCAAATATGGAGGATGTTTCTGGCTCTCAGAGGCATCACATGGAAACCTATCAGCGACTTTAGCAAGCTGGGAAGAAGCAGGATGGGAGGTTAGAGACAGCGCTAGATGGAGAATTGTACCACCTATCATATGGTGGACAGTTTGAAAAGAAAGGAATTCTAGATGTTTTGAGAATAGGAGTAACTCATTGCAGAAGATAAAAGTGAACTGTATTCTAATCTTTTGTTTTTGGTGTAGACAGACACACTCAAAAGAAACTGTAGAAATTCTAGATGTACTAGACTCCATTTAGGAGATTAGAATAGCTTCAGTTTCTTAAGAGTCTTTTTGCTGTAAATTGGGTTCAGTATACCAAAGTACTGAGTTTGTTTTTTTAACATTTATAGAAATACAAAGTTACCAACTTCAAAACAAAACAAAAAAATTACCCATGTTGGGTTCCCACTTATTTAGCAAAAACTCCACAAAGGTGTACTCTTCTATTTAAAGATTCATTTATTTTAAGGATAATTTTGGAACATTGCAAAGTCTTCCCATATTTCTTAAACCCTGTGCCCAGTCAAACTCATCACATAAAGTGGGACGGAGGGAGTAAAATATAAGCATACAGAAAACAAGGAAATAGTGACAATGGCCTAAAAGAAATTTAGATTAACATCTAATCTAAACCATAAAGAAATGTATGCAAGTAACTTAAAAATACATAAAGAATAATCTACAGATCTAACAAAAATCTCAAGAATATAGGACAACACATATTTTTATACTTCATAATTTTTTTATTCTTCATGAGCTACATAAAAGGGTATTAGCATAATTCCAAGGATTCCCAAATTAATAGAGGAATCTCATCTTCAATGATTCAAGGCATCAAGAAAAAAATGTCTCTATAGCACCCCACCCAGCCAACATTAACTCATAGTCTTTATCAGTTTTGAATACGAAGAAACGAGGGTCTTACTTATAGAAAGAGAGAGCACAAAAGTAAGCTAATCAAAGTGAAGATGATAGGAAAAGATGACAATGGCATGAAATATTAACTGAACCTAAAAGACCTAAACATAATCTGTAATTTAAAATATTACTCCCTACTTCTCATTTGATGTGAGGTAGTTTAACTCGGCACGGAGTTTAAGAAAGAAAAGAAAACTTTTGAAACTTGTGGTCCAAAATGAATGATAGAAATTTGTGTGACTATAAATCATTTCATTAAGGGTAAAGTAGACATTGTAAAGTTAAATTGTTACTTAATATAGAAATGTGTTATTCTTTTTAGGACTGACTAAAAAGGAAAGTAAGTCACAAAAATTGGGACAGAGGGAGTAATATATATATATATATCAGGCCAATAATAATATGAAAATCATCTGCAAATCTGAAAAAAATTCTTAAAATCTGCAACGGCTCGGCTCATCTTCTTCAACCATAGAATTTCGTATTCTCTCTTAGTTACCTCAGTCACAAAATTAGAACGAGGTGTGAATAGGCGAGTACGAGGATTTTTTTATTTTTTTTGCTTTTGATACGGTAAATAATTTTACTGATGTTTAGACAACCTGTATACAAGAAGTATACCAGAAAGTATAGAATCTACATCAATACTATGTATAGGAGAGGATAACAAGGAAAAAGTAGCTGAGTAGACATGTATCTCTTACATTGTCATTGATCATCGAGGGTTTAAGTGCATGCAAAAAAGAGCATGATAGAAACATATAAAATTAGAACTTTATTATTAAAATCAATGTCAAACCTTCCCCGGCCAAATGTAGTCTCTGGACAACAGCTTTGACACTTATAGACAATTCTTGAACTGCATTATGTAAGATCTCGTCAGCAACTTGATCACCATCCTCCGCACAGGATACAACTACTGGGACAAGTGCTGCAATGCGAGCCCAAGATGGATCTGCATAGGTCCACCTAGATACCAATAAGAATGAAATGAAACAGCTGAAATTTTGTTCTCAAGCAAATATTCTTTAATTTTCATCAGTTTATATGGTTTAAATGTTTCCCAGGGTGGGTTTCATTCATCTACAATCCTTTCCCTAATGGAAGAAGCTGGAGAAGGCACTTCAAATGTCCATCAACTTTGACGCATCAGTTTAGAGAAGATACCCTATGAGTTCGTCTGGAGAAGAAAGACCTAGTGACTGTAGAATACAACTTGAGAGCATTGTTTGTGGACCTCGACCATCATGAGCCCTCATCACTGCAATCAATGCCTGAGCTGCAATCCCATAGCCACTGCACTATCAGGAACTGATAGTTATGATCATATTGAAAAAAGTAGCAAATTCACTTGTGGCATAATCTTTATCAAATACAGCATTTTCTGTGTTCTTTCTTCATTTATTCATTTGTTTACTTATTGTTCTCTTTCTTTTGCAACAAACCTAAATAAGTGTATATCCTGAACAGTGAAACACTATGACATGAACACAAAAAAGAACATAAAGGGCAGTTTGAAAAAATTAGTAGTGTTAGGGGTCGTTTAGTAGAGTGTATAAGAATAATGCAAAATATAGTGTATTAGTAATGCTTGTATTAGTTATGATGAGATTTTTTTTATGCAATGTTTGGTTTGGTGTACTAAAAATATTATGCATTACATAATTTTTTTAGAAAAAATATTTGTTTACAAAAATACCCTCCAAAATAGAGTGCAAAGGATGTAAAAAAAGTTTTTGAGGGCAATTGTGTCTCTAATAATGTTAATGCATGCATTAGAACCCATTGCATTACTAATGCAAAGAAATAGATGGTATTAGTAATACACTCTTCACTTCAATACACAATAGAGTGTATTACTAATACAAGCATTAGTTATGCATAGGTTAGAAAAGTGTACCAAACAAGGTACTAATAATACATCAAGCTAATGCAAGCATTATTTTCTCCAATACACTCTACCAAACGACCCCTTAGTTATCAATTATTACAGTAGTATTCAGCCCTATCCTTGATCTGGGGCTATTTCGCCTCAAAAACACAAAAATGACGTACAAATAAGGTACAGAAAACAAACAAATTAAAGATCCTTAACTGCTTTGTGCTAGGAGTATCCTAACCCAAATGCAACTCATGGACAAGTGCGAATTTGAACAAATCACTAAAGTCATTGAGAAATTAACAGAAAACAAGCGAACAGTATAGTACATATATGTGTTCTCAAACTTATCAAAATCCTAAAACCAGCATTAGATACGACTCATTTTTTCAAAGTCAGTTGGATATTTTCTCCTTGTAAATTTTGCTTGAGATGTACTTCAAAAATGGACGTCCGTCGAATTTAGAGTATTGAATTTTTCACTCTTAAAGAGCTCTAGAAAAGTAATACTATTCTCTTTCAATAACCACATGAACTAGAAACAGGCATCAAAGCAGAATATCACATGTACTTACAAAAAGCTTACCCCAGATAAATTTAGGTGAAATATGGTAACCTGAGTTAATTCAATCTGTGGCAGCCCAATTAGGTGCCAAAAAGCATCAAGGGATATCTCTTGCATTGATGACTTACATTGACCATGATGCTCAGTGCAAGGTTTAAATTTTATAATGCATCCAATGACACCATATCAGGACAAGGGAGAAATGAGTATTGCTCAGAATCCACTTCAATGTGATATAACCAATCATGTTAAGGAAGATAGACACTATATCAATGAAAAGTTGGACACGTAATCATAATACCAGCCCCGAAAATTGGGATCAACTCACCATGGCCTTAACCAAGGGTGTAGTAGGAGCTATTCCATACAACCTCATTGAAAGCTAGGCACATGAAATATGACATTTGTGACAAGCTTGAAGGAGAATCCAGAGTTACTGCCAATTTGAGATGCACATGGAAACTGAATGCATATGAATATGTAAATAAAGTTGCTAAAACAGAGAATACAGTTCTCTGATGTCTCTTCTTATTCCTTGATCACTTTTATCTCTTTCAATTGTCAAATTAAAGTAGCTATTACCAAATTCATAAGTCGACCAGAATAAGGAGAACAGAGTATCATTTCAATGTCCTCAACCAATGTTGCTCGGACTCTTCATAGTCATCGGGTACTTGTCGGACCCTTCAAAAGTAGTGCATTTTGAGGATCCGACGTGGATGCGACAACATTTTTGGAGAGTCCGAGCAACTTAGTCCTCAACTAAGATACACAACTAGTAAAAGAGTTAGTTCAAGTGCCCCAACAGGAAAGAACTAAGCTCTCTGATATGAGTTTAGATTTAAAACGCAACCTCTGAGAACCAATAAACTCACTAGAGTCCTATACGTTGAAGTAAAATAATCTACAAGGACACAAAGCCAGAATCCAGTTCTAGTACGAAGTCCAGCTCCAATCAAAAGTAGAACTGTCATCTATCCAAATCGCTTTCTATATATACAAAATTCTTTTTTTTTTATAACCAAGAAATCCGTTTGTGACCCGCCCTTTGGACCAATCACAGCCTTCTAAACTCGGTGGATAATGGGCCCGCCCCTCTACCCTTCTCCACTTAAATACCAGGCTTTGCTTTGCATGGTGTGGGGCTTGAACCTATGACCTAAGCCACAAATCCTCCACCTTTTGCCACTTGAGATAGACCTTGGAGGCTATATTTACAAAATTCTTTACTCATGCAACAAGTTCAAGATTTCTAGTTTAGCCATCAGTTGGCAAAACACGCATAACATGCTAGATGAACATCTGCCACTGTGCAAACAAATCTGAAAATTCAACTGTTATTCAGAACATAATAGCATCCTCACCAATGATGCAATTTACAATATTAGCAGCATAGAAAGCTACACCGCTAAACTTTACCAGGCATAAGGAAACCTTTTTAAGGCCAATTGATATGCCAGAATTCTACATCAGCAGAAGAATATTTTTCTTATGACAAAAAAGGCAAAAAGCTAAAACAAAAAATAACAATTAATTTCCTGTATATATTTGCAGAATATATTTCTCCACATATTCGTCTTTTTTAGGTTATGGGGAAGAGGAAAACATAGAAGAATACGTATCTTTATGAAAAAACATGAATACGCACCAACTTTACCTCCCCCAATCACCCAAAACAGGCCCTGCACCAGCGGCCCGAGCTTCTCTTCCGTCTTCAGTAAATCCATAAGAAATGCTTCCAGTACCAGCTATTAAAACACAGCCATGCAGTTTTCCCATCGTGCCACTTGCTAAAGCAGCCACGGCATCATTCTGAATATACAACTTAACATGACTTGGGAAAGTGCTCCTGTAAAAATATCATAGTTTTGACAATTAATTCGTGAAATGTATATACATTTTGAATAAATTTTCTAAATACATCGTTATCACTACTATAAATTGTTTTGCATATCAAGATCCGAATGCACCATAAGTTTAGAACCATTAGTTTAGGGTCCAAAATGTCCCATAATTTCGAAACAATTAGAGTACAAAACACAATTATGTGAAATTGCTTGCTAAAAATTAGCACTACTGAAGCTCCCAGGCGATAGTTCATTGACGAAGATAGTACAACACGGGATGTAAGGTAAGAGCACATCACGAGTTCAAGTTCTGGTTGGTGGGCCAAGTTTAATATTTGAGTGGAGAAGGGTAGAGGCGGGACAGAACCCTTTATTCCACCGAGTTTTGAAGCTGGAACAGCAGAATTCTCAGTGATTAAAAGCAAATGTCAGCAGCCTAATATTGAGACTAAATTCAAAAGTTGCATACAAGATTAACTCCACAAGCAAAAATATCTTTTAACAAATGAGCGCACGGAGCAAACCTCAGCCAGCCTAATATTTTTTCCTGATCCGTTGAATGGTTCACACCGGATAAACCCAAACAAATCGCTTGAACAGCTGACCGTTTGACACCAGCATCAGACAATGCTTCTGCTATAATCTTTTCCAGTGTTTCTCTAGCTACATCTTCTGTAAACATCAACCGAGAATGATAAAGAAACAGAAACTCATATCTATTAGGAATCGAGAACATTTCTGTCTTATGACATTACTCCAATCGTAAGGAAAACACTTCTAGCAGTTGATTTAACAAACTTCAACAATTGAACAACGGTTGAAATCCAGACATACACAATATTATTCTGCTCATAGCATTAAATTTGAATCCAATATAATTAACTTGCAATGATGACCATTCATGCTCAAAATAATCCAAAAGGCATGTTTAACAAATGACATAATAATTCAAGACTTAAGCTTATGGTCAAGTACAAATATCCTAATGTACATATATAAATTTTGCTTCTGATTTTGACCTACTTAATTCCACTATGTAAGCTTTCCCCAGCTTCGCTTTTGGCGTTCCTTCGTAGATCTCCGGATTTCACCCCTACACACGAAATTCCACTCTCCTCTGTCTCACTCAAGTGAATTGGTTTCGAGAGCATTCCGCCAGTTTTTGGCGGCTTTCACTTTCAACCCGATTCACCGCCTACGTGCCCTTTACGCCAAGTCATTCCGAAGAACACTTGCCCCCCCCGTCTTACCCCTCGCTGACCCATCATGCAAAAGGTACGCCGTTAGAGTGAGTGCGCTTTACATAAAGTAAAGGCTCTAAGCTCCGCTCCTTCGACTGATTGTTCGCATCGGATGCCTTTGATCAAATGGAAGGATGGATGCCTGCCTTTAGCGACTTCGTTCGGTCATTCCTTCTTTACTTGTTCGCTATGGCTTGAGAGTTAATCACACGAGAGAGTAAGTAAGAGATTGAAAAGAGGATCATTGGACCTCGCTCGGTCAAGTCATTAAACTTAGTCATTTTGATCAACATGGCTGCAAGTGGACTGGGTTTATGGGGTTAAACTGACTACGACCAAAGTCGTGGCTACTTCAACCAAAAAAAGGGCGACCCCCTATTCAAACCAAAAGAAGTACCTCACCTCACTTACGAAGAAGTTGTTGGAGCTGGGCTCCGAACTATGAGAGTTTACTTTTTCTCTTTCTCAGAGCGGTCTGATCAAATAGGGGATCAGACCCATATCTTTATATACGAAATTACTTATTTTTTTTTTTCCAAATTCCTTTAGTCAGTCTCAAGTGCAGATAAAGAAGGATGGTTGTGGCAGGTGGACAACCAGCATAAATATAGCATAACTATGATGACCCTTCGGGGTGGCCCAGTGATTTGGGCTTGGGGCTTCCATGTTGGAGGTCTCAAGTTCGAAACTCCTTGCCAGCGAAAGCAAGGTTTGCCTTCTGGGTCGAGCTCGTCGCACCGGGCTTGCCTAGTACGGGTTACCTCTCCTATGTGGTTTGCGAGCTATTGCATAGGAACAGGGGTAAATTGTGCGCACCCAAAGGGTAGCGACTGCGGGTTTCCCTTGTCATCAAAAGTAGCATAACTATGATGAATCCTCCGAACACTCAATTTATTTGGATTTGGAACATCCACCCACGTACAGACGACCATAGATTGGGCAATGGATATCAAAAGTCCTACGAAATACCCACTACTAGGAGTGCGCTCCCAAAAGGAAAAAGACGCGTCTGTCAGGTTCAGTTGACCTCAACTAGTGTGGAATTAAGAGATAGTTGATTGATTAGTATGAACTACTTCATTTCTTTCTACCTTCTTCCCTGCCCCACCCGAGAAAGCACAAAGAATAGTTGGACTCTACATTTTAGATACCAAAAACTCAAAAAGGTCTTCCAAATTATTATTTTCGAATAGCTAACAAGCACCCCAGAAAATAAAGCAACCAACATATCACAAAAAAAAAAAAAATCCCTTTTTCGCTTGAATTATAGCAGACACATTCATATATTGAAACCCTTAAATACAAAGCAGCAATTAGGTCTAATCATCCATTCTGCTGAAATTGGCCTGCTTTATCAATAAATTATATTTTCCAATGAATTTAAGGGTTTCTGAAAAGGGGAATTCTGAATTGTCCAAATCTCACAAGTAAAAGATATATATACCTCCAACACTATTAAAATTAGAAGAGCCGGCAACGGCACGGCCGAGAATTGGAAGTGGATCAGGGAGATTATGGATATCGGAAAAGGGAAGAAGTGGCATGCAAACACACACAGTGGAGGTAGTGCCGCCATCTACACCCAACATCACCTTGCAATCATCAGATTCTGAACCCATTTTTACCAACAACAACACCAGCTTCAATGGGGGAAGGATTAAGATATTTTAGGATAAATATAGAATACGATTCGAATTGATTTCTTTTTCATTCAATATATACACAAATGGGGGTTGTACTGTGTAACACCAGTTGACTTCGATTTACGACTGCTAAAATGATAATAAAACGGTTGCTTCACGTGCATAATGTTTTAATTTATTACCATAGTAAATATACCATTCAAATAATTAAATTATAATAAATTAAATATTATGTTCCCTAGTGATAATGCAGATGGTTTATACTAATAATAATGATAATGATTAATGCTAGTGATTATGGTAGACATTGAAATTTTGTAAAGACGTGTCTAATTTGAGTTGAGACTCAACAATGTGTGTTCAATTCCAACTAAGGTCTCATTTGTTTTCATTAAGATTAAAATCTCTGAATCTGAATACACGTCTGAACATTAAGATTTACATTAAAAGTTAGGTGTCTAGATCTGAATACACATCTGAATATTAAGATGTGGTTTACAAATCTGAACACTGAATGATTATTGCTTGTTTTTAATATCTAAATGTGCATATGTAATCAAACATTATATTAATAAAATATTGTAAAAAGTTCATTTCAACAAAAAATATTACTTTTTGATTAAAAAAATATCATAATCATCAAGCATAGCATAAAAAATCACGAATAAAAAGTATTTATAGGCACAATATAATATCAAAAAGTTCAACAAGTATGATAAATACTAATTGAAAAATAATAAATAAGGTATCACATTATCAGTGTCTAACATATATTTGGCTAATTAGAAAAACTAAAGAATTCTTATCTTTTTTCTGATAACCTTAATCCAATTCTCTAACTTGTGAACCACTAACATCATTCATGTTTTTTTGTAGTGGACACTTTCACAAAATATACTAATTTTTTCATGTATTCTTCAAATATAGGTGCACTATTTTTTTTAATCAATTGTTCTTTTCTTCCCCAATTTTTTTTTCCAACTGAAACTGAAGATTGGGATGGAGAATTATTAAGAGCTCCATTATTTTTGTCACCAACCAGTTCAACAACAATAATATATTAGTGTTATCTCACAAACGAATTTGATGATCAAAGAGTCTCAATAAATTATTGGCCCAAGACAAAATTCTAATAAGAGACCTCAAATATGTATACATAGTTATTATTTTTAATTATGAATAGTATTTTTTTCACTCAAAAACCTTGATGAACATCAATCACTAAAAATATTATTGCAGCAAGTGTTCTTGACAAACATCAATACACCCTAAAAAAATTATTAATATAAAAAAAATATTTGTAAAGATTATGAAAACTTACCAATTCAAGAGGAAAAAATTGGTGTTTGATTGAAAAAAGAGTGGAAGAGAGTTTGTAGTTATGAGAGCAAAAGTCACGCAAAGAGCGAGAGATGTGATACAACATTATTTTATAACTTATTAAATAAGTCTGAATGGTGTTAAGACTCTCCTGCAGATTTGATCCGTTCATACCTTTTCAGGTTCAACAAGAGGCTTTTTGAAAAAAAGAAACAAATGGACTTAATGGGCTGAATCTGAATCATTCAGATTCAGACCTAAAAACCAAACGTACTTAATGGATTGAATCTGAATAATTAAGATCCAGACCTCCATTAAGTGGAAACAAATGAGGCCTAAGATTCTTGGAGGTTATTTAACCCTAAACACTGGTTCATGCCTAAAGATATTATATTCCCTTGAAAAGGCATCTCAAAAATTCTGTAAAGAGATCGAAATCTCAAAAATTCCACCACAAATTCATGGAATATTCATAATGAGATCAGAATCTCAAAAATTTCATAAAGAGATCGAAATCTCAAATATTTTGCAAATTCATGGAATATTTATAAAGAGATTACATCCAAATCATCCAAGTTCGAGAAATACGCCTCTAATGGCCCTCGAATAATAGATAAATCTTATGAGAAAAGAATCAAGGAAGGAACAGAGTTGTACCCGCACTATTATCAATACAATATTCATGTTTTTTTCAGATTTTATTTGTGTGATTTATTTATTTTCCATATGTTTAAAATTAGTTACAAACAATTACTTCCTCCGTCCACTTTTAATTATTATGTTGTGCTTTTCGAAAGTCATTTTGACTAATTTTCAAAGTTAAATTAGATTATATTAATTCGATATTTTAAACAAAAATTTTAGAAATTCAAAAACTATACGAAAAATACTATAAATTGCAATTTTTCGCATATCAATATGATGAAAAAATACATCGTAAAATGTTAGTCAAAGTTTTTATCGTTTGACTCTAAAAAAAAAAATCATGACAATTAAAAGTGGACTGGGGGAGTAATAACTATGATGATGATGATGTGATGGTGGGGATGGGAGCAATTCACGTATGTTCAAGAAGGTTTAATTGAATTCTCTTTATCAGAAAATTATATTATTTTTGTGTTAAAAGTTTTGTTTAAACAAATAATCACTTATTATGTTTAGAGAAAAAAAAACATAAACCCTAAAATTGTTTCGAATTTTCAAAATGACATCTTAATTATGTGAGAGTCCTATTTCCCTCCCCCCTCCCAAACAATTTTGAACCGATATTATTACATCATCTTTCGATCAGTCCTAGATTTTAAAAATTAAGTGTTATCACGCTCCAATCATTACATAACACGTGTTAATTTAATTTTAAATATATATTTTTATTTTAAACTCCACTTCACCTTCTATCCCCCACCCACCCCCACTTTCAAGTTGCCCCCCTCCCTCCATTATCTTTCTTTCTTTCTTTCTTCTACACCTCCCACCCTCACACCCCCCACCCCACTTTAAATTTAGTACCTGCCTCATTTTCTTTTCTTTTCTTTTTTTTCTTCTTTAGCTTAATTCATTCTATCAGTAAAAAAATCATACTATTTTTTAGACTTTGCTGAGTTATTATAACAAAACTAATTATTTTTCTAAGAAATTCAAAATTTTGAAGGTACCATAAATTAATTTATCTCATTTTCATATAATTTTTAAAATTAGAAATGATACTTTTGAAAGAATCAATGAATTCCACAAAAATTGAAAGAGCTTAATTGAACTTCAGATAAAAAGTTAAATGACACATTCTAATCATCTTGAAATCTAATGGGTTTATCACATTGTTCGAAATGTAAAAAATATTTAGATAACATTTAAAATTGAAGAGAGTTAAACTAGTAGTAGTAAAAGAAGGAGGGTGGAGTTGTGGTAAAAATGGTGACTTTGAAAGTGAGGAGTTTTAATGAAGATGACAATGAATTTTTGAAGAAAGAAAGAAAAAAAATAACAAGGAAAAAAAGTTAAAATAATAAGAAAAACAAAAACTATATTTTATAAAAAAAATACTGTAAAAATAATGTTATATTCATTATTTTAGGTTGCTCGCGTTCTTTAAGAGAGTACAATCTCTATGTTAGGTGGACAAAAAAATGATATAATAATATCAGTTCAAAATTATTTAAGGGGGTGATAGGACGCCTACATAGTTAAGGTGTCTTTTTTAAAAAATTGGGACAACTTCATGTGTCACTTTATGTCGTTTCTCTTATGTTTAAGATGAACCCGCTCAACAGAAGTTAGATTTACACAACTTCAATTCCACAGGCAAGGTCTACTGTTCGAGTTTCTATAAGTATTTTTCCTTTCTTTGTTTTGTTAATTATTTGTGATTTACTTTTTTCGTATTTTAATTTGCAATTGATGTGTTGTTTACAATCAAATCTTTTTATAGGGGTAATGTTTGTCTAAATCTCTAATACGCAACAAATTACACCTTTCAAAAGAAGTATAAAGCGATTGTTGCTCAAATATAGAACCTAATAAAGGTTAGGATCGATCCCAAGAGGAATATGATTGGAACCAGATCAATTATAATTATTTATGCTCTTAGTCGTGTTATTTTTGAAGGGTGTGTGTAAAAGGAAATGTTTATATTTTTCACAAGTAGCAAGCAACAAAATGTCAAGAGAACATGTTTTGAATCAAATAAAAGATGAAACTAGAGTTCTGAAATTCTCATAAAGTCATAACTTAGTAAGATCGGATATACATTAGCAACTTTTTTAGTGTAGCATGTGAGATCGGTAAGTTAAGTTTACCTAAGGGGTTGGTCCCCTAAATAGATGAATGTCACCACACAACTTGGACCGTACAGGTGTTTGCATTACTAACTGTTACCCTTAATCTCAAATTAGCTATTTTTGGACAAAATCAACTATTATGTAACGACCCGAGAGCACCCCCTAGTCGTTACCGGCGTACTCGACCTCTCAGAGGTCTTATACAAGCCCTTAGCATTTGTCATAGCATTTATCATAGAAAAATAGAGGAAAATTTAAAACTTTTTCATAATATAACACAAAACTTAAACAGTCACCTCATTTAAACCTTTAATACAAAATCGTAGTACTACGTCTCAAGGTAGCCATCTTAAAACACGACTACAACACAAGAGGGACACAACCCTTACAGTACAAAAGAACTACTATCTAGTACATTGAACTTAAGGAAACTCTTTAACATAAAGGTCCTTGAATCTTTAAGGACACACCTGAACTTGGGAATAGTAAGTCAAGCTCATCACTTCTAGGAAAGGCACTTTGGCCACCATCACATACACTTGCTGTAAAAAGATGAAGAAGAATGGTGTTAGTACAAGAATGCACTAAGTATGATAACCATGCAAAAACATGCTTTTAAAAGGACATATAGTTGGAAACCATGCATCATGCCTTTTTAGATTAACATCAAGAACATTTAGTACAATAGGAACAATATAAATCACATACATCATCATACCCATGGAAACCATTCATAATAGCACATAGAGCCACTTATAACATTTTAGGCACATTCAATGCATACAATACATTACCTTCCTCTTTATCTTAACTTCTTTCCTCAAGCAACCCTTAGGGAATACATGGTGCAATGTATCACTTTAAGGTTACCAAGGGTGAACTTACATATAGACTTCATCAATCCAACCACATATATTCATAGAGTCATAAGCACACCATAAGACATAGTCTTCACATAGGAACAATCACCTAAGACAACCCCCAAGTCACACTAGTGCAATGTGCAAGTAGCATCCCATAATACTACTCACACCAAGTGTTCCTAGGAAGCCACCATAGATTAGGCATATTATATTCAACAAGTCAAAACATCTTCATTTAACATTAGACATAAGACCAACATACTTCATAACATCATATAAGGACTCATTCATTTACTACATCATTAGTCATGACCCATTTAGTTCATATCATAGGTAAACCACCCTCACAACCCCTTCA
>JAJOOH010004467.1:0-39622 GCA_029582605.1 Solanum gracilifrons
TTTGAATTTTGAAGAAAACTTTGTTTGTTTTAGAGGATTTTTTGCAGTAAATAGAAGAATAAATCAGTTGCAAATTTGAGAAAAAATGGCGGAAGAAAGAAGATGGGGAAGAAGAAAAAGGGAGGAAGAAAGGGTCCACCAAATGTGGGACCCACAGTGAATTTTAACAGTTTTTAAACTTTTCTGTTAGTTTCTAGGGCTAAAGACTAAAATGATACACTTTTTATATACATTAAGGACTATTTGAATAAGGTGATATATATAAAGGACCAAAATAAATTAACCTCTATACATGGAGGACCATTTTGATCATTTTCTCTAGTAATATATGTCCAAATATGATGTCAGTGCAAAGAATAATAATTTGTATGGTAAAATGCCATTAAATGTAATGGTTTTTCACATTTTTGCATTTATTAATTTGTAATGAAACTTACCTTTTAAATTCCATAACTATTACATTGATTCCTACATTTCCCTATAGAAACATACACAATACAAGGAAAGTAAAATAATTTTAGGAGAAGAGATAATTAATTATGGTAAAGAATATCTTATATATGGGTATGTATGCTCTGTCTATACACGTTTAAAACGGTGGAAAAAATTGAAAAATAAAACTGATTAATAATTAATTTAATAATGATCACATAATTAGTCTAATTAAAGAAAGAAAATATATAACGCTTATGTTTCAATGAAGAAGAAAACAACTAATTTTCTATAATTATTATATTGATTGCTACATTTATATCAATAGTAATAATATAAATAGATCACCATTAATTTAATGTAATATTTTAAATCCTAAAATAAAAGGATAATTCTCAAAAAATCTAAAAAAAAAAAGATATTTAGAAATACTGATCAAAGAAATATGTCATATAAGCTTTTCCATTTTCTCCTTTAATATATACATATATAGAGATTATACTCTCTCTATCCTTAATTACTTGTTCACTTTTTCTGAAAGGACAATTTTTTCTTACCTATTATACCATCAATTAAATAACTAATTACTTTAAAAAATGTAAAACTTTTCATCTATTTTATAATTAATAGTGGTAAAATGATAAACTGAATTATTTGTTTCTGAAATTTGATTTTTAGTGGAGTATTAATTGCATGAACCAAACGACTAGTAACCATACACCTCCTCCTAGCTTCACGAATCACGAAGATACCTATTGTTCACTTTACACTTGCACCCTTAACCATACACACGTTGCTCCGACTCCCTCTTCTTCTTCTCCGATCACATTCCGGCAGTCTCAGTTCCATCGGAAAGCTGCTACAACTGTTAGATACACACTTCGCACTGTTTCTGTACGGCAGGATTGTCAAGGAAAATTCTCAAAAATTGCCAATGCGCATTTGATTTCCCGTCATGATGATGGAGAGAGATCCCTCCAACGAAGAAGAGGATCAAGAGAACCTGATCGTGCAGAGAGAACGCGGAAACAACCTTTCCGAATCTCCTGTGCGTACGGCATTTCAAATTGACGACGAAATTGCGAATACTCCCCCCTTCGATTCCAGCTGCAGTAAGTGCTGCTATTTCTCAGCAATTATTATTTTTACAGTCTTCATATTCCTCCGTTTCTACGCCACCGACGTTGATAACGTCTCTAAAACCGGCGTTATGAATAATGACTCCGTCAATCTTATGCGAGAGTCCGAATTGCGGGCTCTGTATCTGCTTAGACAGCAACAATTAGGGCTCTTCAAGCTGTGGAACAACACACTGATTGATAATTCCTTGAATGCTACTGCCGCTAACAATAGTAATTTTGTTTCAACGTCCTTATTTTCTTCTGTGCTTTCTAAAGAATTGAAATTGGAGTTGATCAGTCAGATTTCACTGAATAAGCAAATTCAGCAAGCACTCTTGTCGTCTCATCAATTAGGCAACTTATTAAATGCATCCGATAATGCTACCGATCCTAGTCTGGACGATTATGGTGGTTTGCATAGGTGTAGGAAGATGGATTATAAATTATCTGACTGGAGAACAATTGAGTGGGAACCGAGGTCGGATAAGTATCTGTTTGCAATATGTGCATCAGGACAGATGTCAAACCATTTAATTTGTTTGGAAAAGCATATGTTTTTTGCTGCTCTGCTTAACCGCATTTTGATCATTCCTAGCTCACGAGTAGATTATGAATTTCGTCGAGTGTTAGACATTGATCATATCAACAAATGCTTGGGGAGGAAAGTGGTTGTAACTTTTGAGGAATTTGCAAAAAGTCAAAAGGGTCATATGCACATAGATAAGTTCATTTGCTATTTCTCTCAACCACAGCCTTGTTTTCTGGATGACGAGCATGTTAAGAAGTTGAAGTCATTAGGGGTTTCCATGAATAAGCTTGAAGCTGCTTGGGATGAGGATATTAAGAACCCGAAGCCAAGGACTGTTCAAGACATTATGACAAAGTTTTCTTTGGATGATGATGTTATTGCAATTGGTGATGTATTTTTTGCCAATGTGGAAAAGAAATGGGTAATGCAACCTGGTGGCCCCATTTTGCACAAATGCAAGACACTCGTTGAACCAAGTCATCTTATATTGCTCACTGCCCAGCGTTTCATCCAAACGTTCTTGGGAAAGAACTTTATTGCTCTTCATTTCCGCAGACATGGTTTCTTAAAGTTCTGGTATGTTTGTTTCTCATCTGTGTGATTTATCGTGACATAGTTTCTTGCCTGACTTTACTTATCTATTTGACAGCAATGCCAAAAAACCTAGTTGCTTCTACCCTGTTCCTCAAGCTGCAGATTGTATTAATCGTGTGGTTGAAAGGGCCACTGCCCCAGTAATTTATCTTTCCACAGATGCTGCAGAAAGTGAAACTGGTATACTTCAATCACTTGTTGTTGTCAATGGCAAAACTGTGCCACTTGTTAGAAGGCCTGCTCAGAATTCAGCTGAGAAATGGGATGCTTTATTGTACAGACATGGCCTCGAAGGAGATCGTCAGGTGAGTTAGAGTCTAGCCCCTGGAAATGCATCTGGTTGATATTCATGCAAAATACTGATACCAGTTTATATATCAATTGCTGGAGAAAACCAGTTGATCACTTTAATACTGGAACTTCTTTGCACTATTAATCTGACCCACCCTTTTCTCTTAATCTTTATTTATCAAGTAGCAAATTGACTCATTGGAATCGACCTTGGTCTTGATTGAAGTTAAATAGACATCCTATTAAACGTAGGGAAGGCTACAGTGAGCCTGATCTAATTTTCGTGAGTTGTTTCAGCCTAAAATTGGAAAATGATTGATCAACTCCACATTGTTATTTTTTTTTGGTGAAGTAATTAAATTGCATTAGAAAGGCATCAAGAAGATGCAATGGTTACAACTAAAAACAAAGTTGCTTCAAACATGAAATCAACTCCACATTGTTATTGCATTGGCTTCAACTTTAGACAGACCAAGTTAGTTTCAGCGGTAGTTTGGGTTTAGCTAAAACCTAGAAGGTGAAAGTAAGTTTCAAGCCATACACTAATCAATCCAAAAATGAGAGTAGACCCAATCTGATTCTTTTGATTTCATTTATTTGCTAGCCATCATACCCTTCTCATTGTAATGGTTGCTTCCGTAGTTCACTGTCCATTCATGGTTACTTAACTCCCTCTTCCCTGTTCTATGAAATGGAAGTAGTATTGTCACTTTGTGCCACCTTTAAAAGAAAGGAATTTCATTTTTGGAAAAAGATAGAACTGTGTGATGGACGAGAAAGGAAGCTAGGACATTTGAATTGGGACCCAAGTAGTATTATATAAATAGGTAAGTTGTTATTACTAGGTCGTTTATGTTTGTAAAATAAAATCTTAATCGACTGAACATCCATTAAAAGGCTTAATTTTACCTCCAAATCAGAACTAAACGGAGATGATTCATTCAACTTTATTCCTTGGATCCTACGGCAGTTCCAAATATGTTTTACCCTACAGACTGTTGACGGTTGAACTTGAAAAGGGTTTTAATTGAAATGGGAGGAAAATGTTAGGGTAATATAAGAGTGAGGTCATGATTCAACTATCGAGGTGCCTTTTGCGTCAAAGTCTAAGTAGACAAAATCGTGAGGCCCAAGCCTTGAGGCGGCAAACGATCGGGCTAAAGTTGACAATGCTTGGACAATTGAGATTAGGCAATGGCAGGTTATATCAGAGCCAGCTGGCTGTTACACCTCCTTTGCTGTGGAACTTGCCTTGGGCAAATCTCACATTAGAATTGGAGGGAAGAGTTAGGATAGTCATATAAGGACGAGTTTGGGATTCAGTTGTTGAGACGCCTTTTGAGTTAAAATGCAAAGGGACATACCAGTGACTCACAAAAGCCTTGAGGGGGCCAGAGAGGTCAGAGCAAAGCAGACAATACCTTGACAAATATTGTTATAAATATTAACAGAGGGTCATAAGTCATTAGAACATTCCCTTTTTGCTTTTCTTATTGCATTCCCTTATTTGATTTTTTAATCTTCGTGAAGGTGGAAGCTATGCTGGACAAGACCATTTGTGCTATGTCTGAGGTGTTTATTGGATCAATGGGCTCTACTTTCACGGAAGACATCTTACGTCTTAGGAAGGACTGGGGAACATCATCACTTTGTGATGAGTATTTATGCCGGGGTGAAGTTCCCAGTTTCATTGCAGACGATGAATGAATCTGATTAATTGTGGAGTTTTTCTTGTTATCAGGTAACACATTCTGCTACTGAAGCTGGAAGATTTAGGAGGTCTTCTTAACAAGTTACCATGCCTGAGATAATTACCCCAGAAGGCATGTTGGCCTGATTCTTTTGATATGTGATCTAGTGTATTTACATTAGTCTAGGGGAAATAACCATTCAAGTTGACTTAGTTGAGATAGATTGATTTCCTTTGTTCTTATGCATTTGTAGTTTACCAGTGTACAAAATCCATATACTTAACATTACCTCACATGTTCAATCCTTCAAATATTTAACCAAGTGGCGAATTTTTCCTTTTTGTGAAAAAATGGCTACAAAACCAGGTCTTCTTTTGGTGATTTGAAATACAATTTGATAAGATATAAATTTAAATTGAAGTATTTCCAAATTTAGAAAGATAATTATTTTTTCAAGATAGCCTATGCATTGGGATACCTTATGGAATTATTTTTTTTATTTATATTAAAATGATATGATAAAATAATTTTGGACTAACTATGGAGTACTCATTACAAATACAAGATAGAATAATCTTATGAATATTTTGATACTACTATCTTTATCCCACTACCTACCTAGTAGTGTTAATGATTATTTTAAAAACAATTGAACCAATTGAATCGCAATGTATCAAATCGATTTTTAGGATTATTAAAATAAGTCAAAGGTTTCAATTTAACTCTATAACTATATCTAATTAGACTAGATTTTTTATTTCTTCAAAATAATTGAAATTTTTTCGAACGAAACCGTATATCAAATTATATATATAATATGTTAAACATTAAATAGTAAGTATTAGAAATTTTGGACGATGACACTTGACATTTTGTTAAAAGGGAGTATAATATGATATCCAAAATGTATTGTTGAAGCTACAACAAAAAAGTACTCAACACTAGTTTATTTTTTGTGATTATTTAAATTTTAAATTCCAATATAGCAATAAAATGCATGCTCAATCGATCGGCGATGTTTCTAGCTTATAAGCTACTATATACTTTTAAGCAAGATTTTCGTATTATTTATTTTGTATATTTAATTATAGATTCTGTTATTTGTACGGTAGGATATTATAAAGGGAAAAATATTTTCATTCAATGTTATATTCCAATTTTTGAATATTTACTTCTATAGAATTTTATCAATTGCTATAACAGATAAATAACATTTAAAAACTCAAAAATTGACCAAATCGTACCAAATTTTTTTAGAAAACGATACCATTGACACGATTGCCAATAAAATATTTTAATCATACATATCAATTTATCATAAAGTAATCAAAGATGAATAAATTAATTCATTAAAAAGAACCTGCCGAACCTTCCGATGAACTAAAATGATCCCTTAGGTCTGGTGAATGGTCTGTGCGGCCGCTGCTTCCTTCATTTATATTTCAGCGCTTCATTCACTCTTTCGGTGTGCTTTTCATTTCTCCAAAAACCGTTACACCTTGGCAGTTTTTTCAGCTCCTTATTACTACTCTCACCGCCTTCATTTCCCTCAAATCAATCTGCACTCTTCTTCCGAATCGAACAATCTTCCTTCTTCATTTCGTTGAAATTTGTGCGCTGAAAGTCTGAAACGAATCATGAAGGCTAGATTAGTAGTGTTCCCAATCAGGGGAAGGAATTGGTGTTTCAGTCGATCGATTGAATCATCGCAATCTGAAGCTCAATCTTCTAATACTCCTTCTACATTGAAAGACCTCTGGAAGAAGATTTCCTCCAAATCTAGTCATGATTCACCCGCCGCGAATATCGAAGTCGTCGTTGATTTTGCCTCCGATAAGGTTTTTTTTTTCATTTTTTTTTTTGTGCTTTGGTTGAATTTACGTTCTAATATTGAGGTAATGGAATGAGGAATTGCTGTTGTGTTTGTTATAATAATCAGATGAACAAAGCTTGGACTAGTTTGGAAAAAGCGCCTGCAGGAAGTTTAAAGAACAGACTTCACGGGTAATCTTTAGTTTTTCTTCGAATACTACAATGTAGCTAATGATACTGAAACGAATTAACGATTTGTGATGTTAGGCTAGGGTTGACGCTTCTTTCTCGTGTTAAGCCTTCGGAGATCTTTTTGAAATCCATTTCTAAGGAGGTAACGCGTGTCGACATCACCTATCCCTCAAGGTATGGACCCCTTCTCTCTCTCTCTTTTTGTCTTTTAGAGGTATTTGGTAGCGTGTATGAGAATAATACTGAATTTCCTGTAGTAATGCTGTGATCAGTTATGGTGGAATTATTTTGTTATTCAGTGCTTGGTTTGGTGTATTAAGGGCAGTTTTGTCTTTAACCATGCCTATCCATGTATTAATAGTTCTTATATTGTGAATACCATGATTTGCTATGTAGTATTAAGTTTATACCCTATAGTACTGAATAGAGTGTATAACTAATACACATAGGCTGAAAATCTTATCAAACAAAGGATTAGATAGTATTATGACTAATACATCCTACCAATCGACCTCTCTACATCATTGAGATTGATATATGTGGTGCAGGATTGTTTCTGTGTAATGCAAGTGTTCCTTTTAGTTGTACAAATCTGAATGATTATAGATCCTATTTTATGAACTGATGAGTGTATAAAAACGTGGTGTTGATACATGATTTTAAACAAATGTTTGATAGAGATCCAACTTTTTAAGAAAAAAATTATTAGACAAATAATTTTAACTCATCTAAGCTTGACAAAAGCTGGTAAATTTAACAGTCTAATTGGTCGAAGTGGATCAGCAGAAAATGAAAATGGTAGTTTTCATCAGTAATGAGAATCAAAGATTATTGGATTTAGAGTAAGTCATATAGTCAGATGAATGTGATCTTATTCGCATGTTCTCATGACATGTCATGGCTTTATAGAATCAGCGTTGCTTAGAGAAAGCAATGGCTTCACGTGCTTTTGCTGAATAAAATTGGAAACAATTAATTTCGCTTCAATATCTCTAAGTAAGTCATATAGTCAGATGAATGTGATCTTATTTCCAAGTTCTCATGACATGTCATGGCTTTATAGAATCAGAGTTGCTTAGAGAAAGCAATGGTTCACGTGCTTTTGCTGAATAAAATTGGAAACAATTAGTTTCGCTTCAATATCTCTGTTTGGACTTTGATAAGTTGATGTCAAGGTGCACTTTTTATCCAGGAGAAAAGCTTTTTTAAAAAGAATAAATTTCTATCCACATTCAAAAGATCCTTTACATTTTCTATCCATAGGGTCGCTTGAATTTCTTCAGTTTATGTACCATGTTTTACCTTTTTGCCTCTGAGTGTACATGTGATTAAAAGAAAAGAAAGGGGAAAGGCACATTACATGAGCACCTCTACCTTTAGATTGTATGTTATCTGGCTGTTTGCACCAATCTTGTCTTTTTTTTCTGCACAGTTTAAATGGACAGCTTGTTCGGCGGAGGCTACGTCATATCGCCTCGAGGTAGGGTATACAATGCTTATTTATTTATTGTTTTTTTTCTTCTTTTTAAAACATCATATTTTCACTTTCTCACGAGGTCTTGTAGTCCTGCAATTCGTTGCATATTTCTTCCCCTTTCGTGATTTCTTAACCACTCTATTAAAGTTTCTAATTTTAGTTAGGATGTCATATATTTTAAACCTAAGGCATATATCTCTTGTTTCGGCTGGCATCTATCCCATGTAACAGAAGATTTACCATTGTTTTCTACCATTTATAATTACGGGATTGAGAAGCCAATAAGCTATGAACCGTAAGATCATGATTGTCCACTTAGAAAAGATAACAACTTTAATCCTCCTATTCCAATTGCACTATGGGCCTTCCCAAATGTTTGACGCACTTAATAGTTAATACCAATAAAGCTACTCCTTACCTCTCTTAATAAAATCCAAGAAGTAAAGTTTAACTTCAAAATTATGATTCACTAACTTTGTTATTAATACTTCAATATAATCTTCCTGCTTTGATTTCTATTATATTTTACCTTTTCAACTTTTTTTTTGAGAATTCTTCCTAGATGCTTTGCTCTGTGTCACCACTGCCAAAAATTAACAATTTAGTTTTGATCTTCCATTTGTGATCCTTTTTCTGAATGTTTTTACCAGTAAACAATTCTTTTAGCCTATTCTGTTTACTCATATGTTTTCCTATAAGTTGCCTTTCTTTCTATGTGGTGGTTTCTGCACTACTGCAACTGTTCTAGTAAATATTCACTGCAGAAAAAACCAGATGCTTGAAAGTCAGCCAAAGAGTTAATATCCCGACCACACTTGATTGGGGGATTTAAAATCTCTTTCTTCTGTGGAAAAACATATTCTAATTAAGGTTAGAGTTTTGTGCATTCATAATCTACAAGGACAAATGAAGATGGATATAAAATAACGCACGATAATTTAATTCTGGTGGCCAGGCAAAATCATTTTTTTTTATGACAAGGGAAACCCGCAACCGCTACCCTTTGGGTGCGCACAGGGTAAAACCCCCGCTCATGTGCAATAGCTCGCAAACCACATAGGAGAGGTAACCCGCACTAGGCAAGCCTAGTGCGACGAGCTCGACCCAGAAGGCAAACCCCTTGCTTTCGCTGGCAAGGGGTTTCGAACTTGAGACTTCCAACATGGAAGTCCCAAGCCCAAACCACTGGGCCACCCCGAAGGGTGGCCAGGCAAAATCATTTACCCTTGTCAGATGGTTAGAAAGTGCTTTTAGGCACTTCCTTTCATCTCAGATTTGGATATGAACAATAATGTGAGCAGATTCAGCCTCCTGCCAGTAAACACGTGTAGCTCTTATTTTTGTTGTGTGAATCTGTATTCTATATCTCAAAATAGATCCCGAACCTTATCTCACTATTTGAGATACTAATCCTTGACAATGCATTTTATTTTGCAGAAAAGAACTTCCTAGTGTCACTGGGGCATGAATATCATAAATGACTATCTGTTTTGTTAATGACTATATCATTGACTTGAATCTAATTGAAGTTATGTCAAGGGACGATCGAAAAAATCCTTTTAACATTGACCAAAGTCACCCAGTCAACTTTTCTCTTTTTGAACCCTGAATTAGTATTTTGCTATTTTAAGGATGATAGTTTCCTATGTTGTTTGGTGTTGTAATATAACATAATTCAAAAACTCTTTCCTCCTGTACATTTCATATTAATGTATGATTTTATTACCAGGGGGGCTATCATCCACAAGAAGTACTTGTATGGATCAGCTACATTGCTTCCACTGACATCATTTTTCATGGTATTGATACACTATTTATGAAATGTCAAGTCTTATATTTAGTTCTCTTTCTGATCATATTGAGATGTACCATTTTCTTACTTGCGCCTCTTTTTATGTGATCCTCTTGATTTATAGTGTTGTGATTCTCTTGCTTTTCTCAATTTATTTTCATGTCATGCAGGTGCTACCCTTGCCTAATATACCTTTCTTTTGGGTCTTATTTCGGACGTACTCTCACTGGAGAGCTCTTCAGGTGACTAATATTTTGAACTGATTAAAATGTTGAGAATTGCCTCATGCCTTTATAGTGGAAAGTTGTAAATAGTTTCTCTTTTTGGTAGCAAAACTAGACATACGTACACGTGCATGCTCTCATATACTGGGATCACAATTATAGAGTCAATGTGATTCCATTTCATTGCACAACTCTCTGTGTATTTGTCCAGTCACATTTCTTCCCCATCCTTCCACTCTTCAAATCATTTAGCCGCGAAGTTTAATGTGTTCTATATGAACAATTGTGCTCTCAGTTACAAACAAGTGGGGGTCGGCTCTATGATCCTCATAGACCATGTTATTCCCCATTTGAAATTCATCCCAGGCCGACACTATACAAAATAAAAATATAACTGAAAGGTACTAGATGTTTAATGTGTGCCCCCAAAATTCGATATGTGCTTGCTTCGTCAAAAAATAAAAAGAAAATTGATATGTGCATATAGCTTACAAGACAGTCTTGTTATTGATTTTTGTATTTACTATGTTGCTTCGATATTTTATCTTCTCTTTGTAAGAGCTCCTGCTGCTTAGGTTGCTAATTACCTTTACATTTTTTGGATCTTCAGGGAAGTGAAAATCTTCTTCGATTAGTTACAAACAGCTCCCATCAACAGAAGTCAGATAAGGGAATAACAGACAAGAGTACAAATGTAAAAGATGACCCTCAGACAACGAACAACTGCATTAGTCCACCATGGGTAGAATATCACTTGGAACTTAGCTGAGACTATTATTAAAATTTTCTTGTCTTCCTTTTTTTCTGCTTCCTTTGCAGGTGGATGCATGCATCATTAATCTTTCGTACATTGTATTCGAATTTGTCCGTCTTTATGGAACCCAATCAGGACAATCACCAAAATTTTCTCGTCTTCCTTTCTTTGCTACTTCCTTTTCAGCAGATTTTCTTTAGTCACCCTCTTGTTGGATATATTGGTAGTATAGTTGGTCCTTAAGTCTGCATGTATACCTTTATTTAGATAGATGCATGTAAAAAAAGTTTGGCAGATCCATGCATCATCAAATTAGTAGTGTTTCAGTTACACACTTTTGCTCTTAAAACCTGATCTTACTTTCAGTCTAGGTATCTCTTTGTACCACTTCCTCTCTCTCTCTCTCGCGTTCTGCTTATTGAGTTGTTCTATTCTGTGACACTTAATGTTCTATACTTGTTTCTGTGTTTGCAAAGCATGTATTGATGGATCATGTTGTAGCTAATGGTTGGAGTCGTTGGTTTATTTATGCCGCTTTTGGCCTGTGTAATCCATATTAACTGGAGTCTTGCACTTGGTGGTATTCACAGGTATTATTGCCATCAGAAGACCTTCAAAAGCTTATTCAATCTGGAGAATCTAATGATGGTTTAAGTGAGTCGACCATATCTGATATCTGCCAGAGATTTAACTTGAACACAATGGATGTTATCAAATACAAGCACTCACTGTAGCTGACTTTTCCCAAGTGCCGCAAGTCATTCCATATCAATCTTGAAAGAACTGGTCATGAGAATTTTAGCAGCTTCCCAGACCCCTATAAGACTATGGGGAACCAAGAGATTCATATTAATCTTCACAACTGTTTCAGGAGTACTCAACAAAATGTTTTTCTTCTGTATTTTCTATAGATGCTGGGAAGCTGCCTTGGTTCAATACATTTGTTCCCTTGTGAGTTGCTACATATCTTGGAATCGGCAAGACAAAAATTAGGAATCTGCATCCACCGTCACTAACAGACATGTTACCTGTAGGTTTCTTTGATTCAGTTACGACATTTCCTGCAATAATATCTTCCTAGAATTATAGCTTAGTGCAGTGAACTTGAAAGCTATAACTCTTCATTTTGTTTTAGTGGTTGTGAAGGAGCTTAGTTTCAAAATTGTTGCTTCATATAAACCAAATCTGTATTAGAGCGTTTAGGCTCTTGACTCTGAATGTTGGATGTAATTGATAGTTTTCAAGTTCAGACTTCAGATGAGCATCTTTTAAACTGTCTCATAAGATATCTTGTTTTGTTAACCGCAGAAAGGAAGCAGAAGAAGTACATAGTTTCGAACAGAAGAATAAGTTAATGCATATGGTTCAAAACTAGTCCAGTGTTGTTCCCAATTTTCAAATCAAAAACTTGAAAGGGGGAGGATTAGTAAAATAATTATAATCACAAGTAAGGGATGCACTACAAGTTGAACTTCAACTAAGTACAACCAGATCTCTTTCATAACAACTATCCTCGTAAACATCTTATTATAACAAACAAGTTTTTTCTTTGAAATCAAATTTCATGTTATGATAGATTATATATTCTTTATAACCATATTTTTCTATAGCAGCCAACAAATATCAAGACAAGCAATATTATTCTAAAAATGTTTGGCTGTATAGGTAATTTTCTCCTTCTTTTTAGTAAGAATGGCACCAAATAGCCACTTGTAAATTTACCTTGTTTGATACATAATTGACTTTTTAGTGACTTTAAAAAATTTAGTTAGTGTAGAAAAATTAGAAATCAAGCTTCAAAACTAATCTTACTCATTTTAGATAACAAGATTCATATAGATGAAATTGTATCGTAAATAAATTTCGATAGTCTTGAATTTCAGTTAAAGAATATATTAATTTCAGTCATAAATAGACTAATAACTCAACTAATTCAAAATCAAAACTAACTTCAAATCGTTGGGTCTAAGTTAGAAACTGTGCACCTGTGATTTCAACTTCAAATCCACATGTCTGAAGTTAATTTTTAGGTGGCTAAATTTTAAATTTTTATATTTTTTTGCAAAATAGGAACCCTAAATATGAAAAAATGGCATAGCATGACAACCTATAGACTTTCTTGGCAATAAATAGCCCACTTTAATTTTTTTAGCGAAAAAAGATATTTTAAATATTTGTTTGATGTTAAATAGCCACATTCTTTTTTTAAAAAAATAATTTTTTTCCTGATTTTCTCTCTCCATTTCCTAGCAATAAGCACGTCTGCTTTTATTGTTTCTTTTTTCTCTCTCCTTATAATTTGTCAACAAAAAAAATTATGTATTTTTCAATTCTCTTTTTCTTCCCTTTTTTTCTCCCTCTTTCAAGTTTAGGATAAAGATCAATCACAACAATAACTCTTCACAATAAGTAACTCAAATCATACCATTTTTTTTTTATATATTGATTGTCCAACTTATTTTTAAAAAGATGAGATTTTCTACATTCTTTATCTTGTAGTTGGATGCAAGATTTTTTATTTTTTTTTACAAATTTTCGTATTTGTATTATAATTTTACATCGTTTCCTTCCCCAAAAAATTGCAACGTTTCGTGATTTCTGGAATTGATTCAATTTTTTAAAAATAATTAATTAATATATTTATGACAATTTTTTAAAATATTGAATTTTGTTGATTGAATTTGATAATGAATATTTATTTTGTCTCCAACAAATGTATCTAAATTTGCTAATGAATACAAACGAACACATAACAATGTAAAATTATCTAAATTTGTTAATGAATTTCGTTGATTGCATTCCAAAATAATAATGCAAGCAACTGTATATCTATGTAAAATGAGAAAGATACTAATGCAAACAAATGTATACCAATATGGACGAATGTACCAATGCAAATGTATATCTATATAAATTTGAAAGATATTAATGCAAATAGATGTATACTAATTTATTATAATTACGAACTAATGTATCCAACACAAATGTAAAATTAGAAAGATATTAATGCAAACAAATGTATACCAATTTATAAATGAATATGGACGAATGTATCCAATACAAATGTATATCTATGTAAAATTTGAAAGTTATTAATGCAAATAAATATAAATGTATACCAATTTATAATGAATACGAACAAATGTATGCCAATCTATTAAATGAATATGGATTAATGAATACCAATACAAACAAATGTATACAAATTTGTTAAGTGAATATGGATTGAGCTCAAAGGCAAAATAATTGATAGGTAATGAACTCATAGGAATACCTTTAAAATAAGAATAATCATAATCAAAATATTATTTGCTAATTTTAAGAAAAGATATAATTCTAAACAGTAATAGAGATGTCATTAATTTTCTTTTATTATTTTTAAAAATACGAAATAATTTGAAAAGAGAGAGTTTTGAATAATCTTTTGCTAGTTTTAAGGAGAAATGGTTGGAAGTTAGAAGAGAGATGAAATTAATTATTTAAAAAAAAAAAACGTAATAATTTAAAAGGAGAGAGATTATTCTAAATAATTCTTTTTACTAGTTTTAAGGAGTAATAGTTGGAAGTTAAAAGAGAGATAATATTATATATCTTTTATTATTTAAAAAAAATAATTTTAAAAATATCTACTTTTAGGGTAATATGTGCCAATTTTTTATTTGTTTATTAATTGCTAATTAATATATATTGCCAATTGTATATAATACTTGTCTATCTGTGTCAATTCCTCCCTAAATATGGCTATTTGTGCACTTGTGCCTTGTTTTAAATCTTACTATATGGCCCCAAAAAAAAGGTGACCGGGCCGATTTGGATATATCCGCCCGAACAGGTTACAAGTACCGGGTTTTATAAAAGCGAAAGAGATCTCATTGTTCTTGTACTTTCCTTGCTGCTTCTTTCTCAAGAAATTTTTCGAAATACAGATCTTTTTGTTCTTTGCGATTTGTGAGGAGAACGAACGCATCTGAAAAATCCATGGCACCCGCAGCAGCCGATATCGAAGATGAGATCAAGGACGAGAAGAACCCACCGCCACTTGATGAAGATGATATTGCTCTACTCAAGACTTATGTACTATTTCTTCCCCTAATATTTAACCCTAATTCTCACCTATTGGCTCTATCTGTTGATTTTAATTCATTTTGAACTGTTAATTTTTCATTGCGCACTGTTGGATAACTGAGATGGTACAGAACGTTGCTGAAATGTAATTTTTGATATTATCTTTCGTTTTGTTACTAAGTGGGTTCGAATTTGAAGAATGTTTGAGCTATTGAAGGTAGTGATTTGCGTTTATGGATTTAGGTGGATGTTTTGTAGGTGTGGATGCGTGCAGCTAGCAACATCTCTCATTTTCATTATGCTCAAAACCTTTTTTAGGTTATCAATGTTTGGGGGGAATAGTAGTTCAATTGGTTGACTATCTGACTACCTTCACCTTGTTGGTGAGTGTTCCACTACCCACCTTGTAATCCCCTCCCCATAGCGCCATTTTTTTTGAAGACATAGAACATGTCCCCCTTCTCGTCTTTAGAAACTTGAGCTTAGCTTGAACCTACTTAAATACAGCTTATCAGGGAATTCCACTCTCTTATGTCTCACTCAAGTGAATTGGTTTAGGGAGCATAAACTATGGATAATTCAATTATCAGAACTAAGGATGGATTCAATGGGAGAAGTCTAGGTGCGTTCCTTAGTGGGAAATAATTTTTTCCCTGGGCTGTAGCTCTGGTCTATCTAGTAGCGGCCTCTAAAGTTATGTTTGGAGTGTCAACATAGGGGTCTTGTTCGTCGCTTGCCGCCTTTCTAACAAGCCTTTGAGTCGTCAGGTGTGATTGACTGAATATGCAGCCATGGAACTGTTGAATCACGTATGAGACTCGTGACCAGAGTTGCTCATAGCATAAAGTATAACTTTTTATGGTCTGAGAGGATCTGTAATATTACTTATGTTTCATTGCTCTTTTTGCTTTTGTTTTTGTGCTTTCTAATATGTATTTTGCAGCTTAGAATTGATTTTAAAAAAGTTAAATTCAAGCTGTCAATTCACTTTTAGGAATGAAAAAATCAATCATATTTTCTCCACCTAACTACATGCCATGTTTTTAGAGGCAGAAACATATCAAAGAGATTTTATGTCTGCAAGTATGAGTTACACTTATATCTGAACCATTCTTGTGCAAATTTGGTGAACTGCAGCGGGGCATGTGTGGTCCATGTGATCTTCTTGTTCCTTATATGTTGCTTTCTGGTTTTGTACTTCTAGTGGGAGCTCTTATTCTCCTACATAAGCTCCTCCACTGTTGTAGCTGATTCCCCACCTGTTATGTTGAGCTAATGCCTGGGAGCTTGGTAGGTTTAGGCCACTCTAGGGTATTGAGGCTCTCCTGTTAAGCACGGATACGTTGCCTTGGTCAATTGTGCCTCTCATTATAAATAAAATTTAAATAGATTTTTTTTTGATGAATGAGAAATCTGTTCGGGGTCAACTCTTTAAGACCAATTGTTACATTCGAAGTTTGGTGATATTGACCTGCCCTTGTACCCTTCTCCAATGAAAATACCAGGCTTAATTGGTACAGCACAGGAGTCAAACCTCTTACCTAAGTCACAAGTTCCTCCACCTTTGATACTTGAACTAAGCTACGAGGGCAAAAAAATAGAAGAAATATGCATATCTATCTTTTTTGTTTTTTGAGAAATTATTCAGTTGTAAGATTGAGTCAGTGAGGTGCATTTGTGTTACTCTAGGCCTAAGTCACACATCCCTCCTCCTTGCGAGCCTTTTGGTACAATGATCCTTCTACATGAAGTACATGATGTAGATGAAATGCAAGATATGATTGGGAATTGCCGAACTTGTAATTATATTTTGTAGTGCTAGCTCAGTGAATGTTCACAATATATAAATTATTCTCACTACCTATCAACAAAATATAATGATTTTTGCAGGGCCTGGGACCTTATTCAACCAGCATAAAGAAAACCGAAAAGGAAATCAAGGAAATGGCCAAAAAGATAAATGATTTATGCGGTATGTTTGTTATGTCTCTTGTTGATTTTGTATTTGATTATGTAAAGGGACTTCTTTTTGTTCTTTTCAAACCTTGTGTCTCTTTGTTGCACATTCTTGTGAACTACATCTTAAATAATTTACCATAGGTATTAAGGAGTCTGACACTGGGTTAGCTGCACCAAGTCAATGGGATCTGGTTTCTGATAAACAGATGATGCAGGAGGAGCAACCTCTTCAGGTGTGTTTCATTGAAATACAGATCTGTTGCTCTTTTATTACTCAGGTACATTGAAGTATTAATTGAATTCTTTTGGAGCAGGTTGCTAGGTGTACAAAGATAATTAGCCCCAACACTGAAGATGCAAAATACGTGATAAATGTCAAGCAAATTGCAAAGGTATGCATCATGTCTTTCCAACATAGTATTTTGTTCTGTTCTATCTTCTAGTAACACCTCTATTGGTGAATGTATGGGTGGTATCTGGAAGGAGGGTGCCTGGGAAGCCAGGTTTACTGATATCCAATAACAGATGAAATGTTTTTTCCTTAACAAGACATAAGACAGTGTGAAGCTTGATAATTTTGAGGTTCAATTTAAACATATGAAATTTCTTGTTATCATGATAGTAGTAAAACATTTGGTTTTTTCAATCCATCTTCCAAGAAAACATATTGATATTATGGACACTTTCCATGTGTTTTTTGATAAGGGATATTTTCAGGGTTATTATGTCTTCAGCCTGAAAGGTTTTACCCTTCTTTGGGGTTGGGTATATGTTTTTAGTTATCACAGAAGGTTGCAACATTGTTTGTTGGATTCGCTCTTTAATGAAAGGACTCTGATCACCCTTTTTTCCCCCCCACCTTGATCACCTTTTTATTTGACTATACTCATTTTATTCCCGCAGTTTGTTGTTGGATTAGGTGACAAAGTTTCACCAACTGATATAGAAGAAGGCATGCGAGTCGGGTATATTCTTATTCTCCTCTCTCTCACTCTCTCACAATAGACTCATACATCCCAAAAAGAACAAATCTCCTGAAGTGGTATTCTAAAGCAAAGGAAGTTAACTGTGTAACTGTATTGTCTTCTGGTAGCTGTATTTTAGAGTCATATGTCATGTTGCACAAGAGTGAGTTTGTCAAAGGAAGTGGGTTACTGCAACATATGATCCCCTAGAACATAGTGATCTTACCGAGAACTTGTGAGGATTTGCAGATACTAGTTATCGATTGCTTTATTGGGGATGATTAGGTGGAATATTCACTTCATGTCCTTGTGGATGGAATTGTATTGCTTAGATATCTTTTAATATTGGGGATACCTAGTGTTCGGCATTCTCATGCTTTATAGGTGGAACGAAGAAGCTTTAGTGGGAAAATCTAGTTCTGTATATAACAGTAATAAAACTAGCCAAGGCTTCTGCTTTACCAAATATTGTCAGTCTCTCTGACCAGATTGTTATTGTTGCAGGGTTGATCGGAATAAATATCAGATTCAAATTCCTTTGCCTCCTAAAATTGATCCTAGTGTTACCATGATGACTGTTGAGGAAAAGCCTGATGTGACATATAATGATGTTGGTGGATGCAAGGAACAAATTGAAAAGATGCGAGAGGTATTCATGATTGTATACTATGTTATTTATTGTCTGTCCAACACTGACCTTGTTCTGTTTAAAATTCACGGTATTATATAACTTGATTGGTATGTTTGCCTGCATAATGAAACTTCTATTTTAATTACAGGTTGTTGAGTTGCCCATGCTTCACCCTGAAAAGTTTGTGAAACTTGGAATTGATCCCCCAAAGGGTGTTCTCTGCTATGGGCCTCCTGGTACTGGGAAAACACTGCTTGCTAGAGCAGTGGCAAATCGAACAGATGCATGCTTTATTCGTGTTATTGGCAGTGAGCTTGTTCAGAAATATGTTGGTGAGGGAGCTAGGATGGTTCGTGAACTGTTCCAGGTCAGAAGTAACTGCGTTGGTAGCTTCTTTAGCAAGTTGTTGTAGTTTGATTGCTGACTAGCTTTTTGGTATGGCAGATGGCGCGCTCTAAGAAGGCGTGCATTGTTTTTTTCGATGAAGTAGACGCTATTGGAGGTGCACGATTTGATGATGGTGTAGGTGGAGACAATGAGGTTCAGCGTACCATGCTTGAAATTGTGAACCAACTAGATGGATTTGATGCTCGGGGGAATATTAAGGTTCTCATGGCCACCAATAGGTTAGTGTTCTCTCTTTGTTTTAGCTTTTTGTCCCAGTAGTCTCTCTTCTGGGTTGTACTTGCTGGGATAACTTTGGGTGATTTATTTGCAGCATGATTACTGAGTTCTTCAAACTGGGTGTTATCCATGGCTATTGTATTTGGTGGCTAACTACTGTAATGCATTTTATTTTATTTGCAGGCCTGATACACTTGATCCGGCATTGCTACGTCCTGGACGTTTGGATCGCAAAGTTGAGTTTGGTCTACCTGATCTAGAGAGTAGGACCCAGATATTTAAGATTCATACACGGACAATGAATTGTGAGCGCGATATTCGATTTGAACTTTTGGCACGTCTCTGTCCAAACTCTACAGGTAATCTCATATACATTGACATATAGTAGAATGATTCATGTATATTGCTTCCGAAGTTGCATATTAAACATCAATTTCGTATTTGATTTTGTGCACAATGTTCTTTTAAAGAGCTCTTTCTCCTAATTATAATAATGCCCTCCCTTTTAAGTCTGCCCAAAACATATTAATAATTTTCTAGAAGGGGAAGTTCTACCACATCTGAACTCAATTTTATTTTCTAATATCTCAAACTTTTTTATGTATTTCAGAAATTATTCAATTCTACATGCTTTCACAACTTCCAAGAATTTAAATTCACACCCTGATGTTTTATTTACCAAACATAATTTGGCAACTTTTTGATTCTATTTACTAGTTTCCTCATTGAACACAGCACAATGTACAAATGAAACCTTTCATCTTAATTGTCGTGCTGAGGAAAAATGAGAGGAAGGAGTAATGGAGTATAGTCCTTTGGTAGTTTCAATCAATTGTTGCTTGGGTACCTGAGCTTGTTTTTTGTGCAAAAGTACAACAGCAAGGGCACCCATTATTACTTGCATTCCAATTTTTCTTGTTACATTCTGAATCAACTTACTTTTGTTTCATGTAGTGGGCTTTTCTTGTTTCTTGATAAAACTTGAACATTTAAAAATTTTCCACAAAAAAAACCCTCCAAGTGTTCTTTGGCAGTCCATTAATGTAATTTTGATCTGTTCTGTTGAAATGAATATTGGGATTTACATACATAATGTGGTGTACCCTCCCCAAACCCCACTTTGTAAGACTACACTGGGTATTCTGTTGTTGCCTTGTTGGTGTTGTACATAATACTGTGGTCGGAGGACTTAGATAACTTGGTTTGTTACCCACAACGTTGGATGGGTTTATATCAATAGGATTTTTTTTCCGCAACTTTATATTAATAGAAATTTTAGGGTGAGTATTTACAGAATTAGATCTCCTTGAGCTTGTCCATTGACCAGTTAAAAGCCAAAGTTAAGGTTGCTGGACCCAGAGGAGAATTTTGGAAGAGGTTGATATTTTAATTACGTTTGATGCATTTAAAGAGTGAATTTGGCAGTAAGTTAGCTACTTTTCCGACTTTATGGCATTTAAAACAATATGATGAAGTGATGGCAAATATGGAGGTCTAGAGAAGGTTTACTTTCATGTAAAGAGAAGTGATAAGTTCACTTGTATTTATTTTTGGACAAATATAATTTCACTTAGATGCATCACTTAAATTTTCAAAATACGACAGTTAGGGGCTCACTTTTGACCTGTTCATTGATTTGGTTTATTCCAGGAGCTGATATAAGAAGTGTGTGCACGGAGGCTGGAATGTATGCTATTCGAGCAAGGAGGAAAACTGTTACAGAGAAAGACTTTTTAGATGCCGTCAACAAGGTCATTAAAGGATATCAGAAATTCAGTGCAACACCAAAGTACATGGTCTACAATTAATTGGACTACTTTCTATTTGGTCCAAACAATCAAGTGTTGGCAGGAATGGAGTGACATTGCTATTTGCCATTTAGTTATCCCGTGTACTCAATTTGATAATTTTTACTGTCCACTAAGATTTTATTACCTGTTTATTCATCTTTGGTGCTTCTGTTTGTTGCCAACAAAGATGCAGGACCAACTTCTGCGTTGTAATGCCTGATGACTTGGTGTTTTGAGTTGAAATCTAAGAGCTGTAATGATAGCTAGCTTTCCCTCTTTACTCAATTTTAATTCAATTCCATTCCTGTGATGTCGGCTTCTGCTGTCAGCGCTTGTGTTTGTCAAGGTAGGTGTCTGATTGGCAAAGTAGGGCTGTTATTGTCGTACTAACAGCAAGCGATAGCTGTGTCCTAATCTGCCTTAAATTCTTTTTATCTTGTGTTTGCCTTCATCAATATTGCAAGCAACACTATTTTCCCAGGTGTTCACTCAATTAGACGCTTAAAGTTTCATATGCATTCTTAGTGGTGTCGTAATTGCTTAGGATGAATGGACCTTTGCTGGAAGGTAGATGCAAAACTGGTAGTTTTCGAAGTAGTATAAATAACATGCAGTTAAGAGCCTCTTTTTCAAGAGTCATTCTATGTTTATCTGTCAGATGTCAATTTAACCTGTCGTTGCTAGCAATATCTTGGAACAGAGTACAAATGCTGGTAACCATTCATGTATGTGTGTTAATAAGGTTCTGTGTAAGTATAGATAGTTTATGTATGTATGTAGGGTGATCAGTGAGAAGCAGATTAGGTATATATATATATATTGTGAACGATATCCTAGCATATGGTATTTAATCAAATACAACTGCACCGAAGAAGATATTGCTGGGATCTCCCATAGCAGCAAACAGTTTAAGAGAACCATTTGGTGTAACAATTAGCAGGTCTTGAGCATATCTCTTCAGTCCTGATCATTATTGTGTAACCTCTTGCTCATATTTGCTCGTTGCACTAGCCGGACTAATGCTTGAACCACTTCAGACATAGGTGGCCGGAACTCAGGCTCAAGCTGACACAACATACACAAACCATTGTGATAGTGAGCGCGATTTAGGGGAGTACTCTATTGAAAATTGAACACATGGCATGTAGCAGCTTTCAGTACAAAATGAACGAACTACTTCTCATATTACTCTAATGAGATGTTATGTCATGTTTAAGACCACATGTTTCAAATGTCTGCATTTCTATCTTAAACTTCGTTTCTAATCACATGAATTGAAACAACGAGAGTATTACCTGAACACAGAGAGCAATAACATCAGCAAACCGGGAAAGAGATTTGACAGAATATAATCCAGAGAGAGCTGGATCAACCATCTTTTCCAGGGCATCAATATCATGAAGCTGAGGGGTTGCCCATCTAACTAAAGACTGTTCAGATCTTGGTCTTGAGCTGAGTGGAGGAGAAGAACACACGTATATTATTATTTGTCTTAAACAGATTTTGGGTTCAAAATCATTAAGTTAACATTTACCTATCGAAAGGTTTTCGACCAGTACAAAGTTCCAACATAACAACTCCAAAGCTGTATACATCACTCTTGGTGGTACACTTCCCAGATATAGCAGCCTCCGGTGCGCCATATCCAGACTCTATATTATGGTTCAATCCCTATACGGAGCAAAAATAAGGGGTCCAAGTTGAAGCCATTAAGAAGATACTGATGTGGAGTTTTAGGAAATTATACTTTAGCGTAAGGCAAAAAAACAAATTTATGAAGTGTTACCTGATCTGCATCAGCCATAAGGTTTGCTAACCCACTGTCTGATAGATGAGGATTGAGATCAGCATCAAGTAAAATATTTTCAGATTTTATATTTTTATGAACTAAAGATGGAAAACAAGCTTCATGTAGATACCTGCAAATTAAAGGAAGCTTAGATTTAGCTACTAGAATAAACCTACTCATAAGAATTGGAGAGGTCACGACCAAAATAGAAAACTTATTCTAATTAGATCTAGTGGAAAGCCAACATACGCGGTGTTCTACAACTTAAAAAAATATACTAATTGCTTTTCTATTCGAAATATTATTGAAACACTTCTACATGCTTACTACTTACTAGTCATCAATGTTTTAAGGAAAACTAGAAGATTTATGATAGATAGGGTAGTTTACCATAAAAAAATATCTGAAACCAAGCAAACAAAAGTTTTCTCCAAGCTGCATTAATCTCATGTGATGCCTAATGAAAGTAATTTTGTAAATTATGAAACTCACTCTAGTGCTCTTGCTGTGCCAAGTGCAATCTGAACTCTGCTATCCCACGTTAGTGGCGAGTTGTCTTCATCCATCCGATGCAGGAAATCGTGCAGAGAACCATTTCTGTGGAATTCATAAACTAGCAGGTGCTGCTCATCTTCTGAGCAATAACCAATTAGGTCTGTTACATTTGGATGATCCAGCTGGGATATTTCAGGAATCATCTTTAGAAAATCTTCAGGATTCCGGAGCTCAGATGAATAAAGTTTCTTGACAGCGAGAACCTATGGAATAGGAACTTAAACGATCAGAATCACTTACATCAGCATAGGTAATGTTAGCTGCAACAAGAAATAGTTAAAACGACAAACAGAACTAATAGATATTACTTTGCCATTGTCAAAGTGAGCCCGATATACACTTCCAATAGATCCGTCACCAATAAGGTTTTCTACACTGAAGCTGTCAGTAGCTATCTGTACGTCTTCAATTGAAAATTGCACAACTTTTCTTTCAGCTGTACGAGTTTTCTTCTGTGGAACAATGAGTTTTTCTGAAATGTCATCTCCACCAATGGATTTATGAGTATTAATAGGTGGAGGTCTTAGAGATACTACAGTGGGAGTTTCAGTAGCTTCCATGCTTACTGTGGACGGAGCTTGACTGAGTTTCGTATCTGCAGCCAAAATAGGTGATGAATAGAAAAATATAGGTTCCAAAACTAACACATGATTAAAAATCAATAATACTAGTAACCAGAAAAGGGAAAATGTTAGCTGGAACTCTGATGGAATGATGCTACAGAACTTAAAACAATTGAGGTAAGGCTTAAGATGTATGAAATACCTGGTTACAAATGAAGCTGCAAAAGGGAAATATAATTCATCATTATAGACATGCTCACTTGAACATGAAATGAAGGACGACGAGTTCAAAAGGAAAACTAATTTTCCAAAATTCACCTAAGGTGATTCAGTATCTTTGCTGGAACTTGCATCCAGAGTTAAAAGTGTGTTTATATAAAGACAACTACATTTGCAATAGGACAGCCTGGTGCAGCTCCCGCTATATGCGGGATACGAGGAAGGGTCGGACCACAATGGTCTATTGTATGCAACCTTACCCTGCATTTCTGCAAGAGGATGTTTCCACAGCTCGAACCTGGTCACATGGAAGTAACTTTACTAGTTACGCCAGGGCTCCCCTTTGTGTACCACAATAAATTCAACTCTATATTCAAATTAGATAACATGGCAAGAAAAGGATCCTATCCACCATAAGAGTGTATATATGTTGAGATATTGAAGTAAGTATCAGTCAAACTAACAGCTATGTTCTCAATTGACCCAAAAAAGAAGTCATAAAATTATATACCTTGTACTTCATGTGACTCAGGAACAAATGGCTGAACGTCAAATTTTTCTATGTCTGTTGACGACTTCCTGCGTCTTTTCTTGATAATACAGATTACTGCAACTGCTCCAACCACTGAAACTGATATAACTATGCCTGCAACGCCTCCACCACCGATACCAGATTTCTCACCCCTATCACTTTTACCTCCACCGCTTGAAGAATTGCCATTGCCTCCTGATTTGTGACTTTGAGTGGACTTGTTCGCAGGGGCTGCAGGCCCTGAGCTCCCTGTGTTACTGTTAGATTTTCTACAATTGAATCACAAATCGCGAATTCAGTTAGAAAGTTATTTTCTACAAATTTTCAAGGATGAAAAATAATTTGCAAACTGAAACACTCACTGCATTATCCCTTTAAACTTCTCTGGAATCCCACCAGTAAACTGATTGTTTTCAATATTCCTAAAGCATAAAGGAATCAACAATATAGTAACTGCAAAAGCCTTGAAATGGAACATTCAGAGATCGATTACATTCACACACACACAAAGATGTTGCATAACTCACAGATCGTCAAGAGGAAGATTGGCGAGGACATCAATGTTTCCAGTGAACTGGTTGTTCTGCAGGTAGCTGCACAACACAACAATACTAGAAAGTTCAATGCACTCGACCAATACAGTACAATAATGAATCAGAAGATACGTGTCTTACATTTTCTTCATGCTAGTCAGTGACTTAAAGCTTTGAGGAAGGTTACCGGTCATTGAATTGAAAGAGATATCTCTGAAGCATAAATGTAAACAATCAAAGTAAGAAACACGGGATATAACATAATATAATCAACCAAGAAGAAGAAAAGATACTTTCACTCCGTGAGAACAGTTCACATGATAAACAGAAGAGATACTATATTTATCTATCGAGAATAGCACAAGATACATTGAAAATCTCAATCATCACAGGGTAATATCAATTTGTATAAGAAAAGGAAGAAATCGAGACAAGGCCTTACAATGTGTTGAGAGAAGAAAGTGATCCAAACATGTCATTCAATTCCCCTTGAATTTGATTATGACTGACATTTCTACAATCAGGCACATACAACGGAGAGAAAATCAGAACAACGAGTGTAATAATACTATACATGTAAATTTAATTTTAAAAATTCACTTACAAGTATTGAAGGGAAGTTATTTGTGAAACGGAATAAGGTAGGACACCGGTAAAACCATTACCAGCAAGGTTACTGCAATACGAGGCAAATGGCAGAATGATTTTGTAAGTAACTTTGTAAAAAACACTAGAGCCTGGAATTGAGCAAAGAAAGAAGAAATTAGGCATAAAAACACATACAGTCTCTTTACATTTGGAGGAAGCTGGTAAGGTATCTGGTTTCCGAGATTATTGTTGCTTATGTCACTGCAAATTACAACATTTTACGATGTAAATACAAATAACAGAACGAAGGAAGGAAATAGTAATTGAAACCATTGATCATCTTACAAGTTGGTTATGGATGTTAAACTCATTAGTTGGTATCCCATTGATCCGGATAGTCCTAAACCGGATATCTGACTGAAGGAAAATTAAACGAAAACTGAAAATCAGCAATTGCTAAATCAATTAACTAACGAGAAGTTACCAAAAATAAAGTGTATATCGAAAAACTATAGGAGGATGGCGAAGAGAACATAATTACATTTCAGTTACTCTATTTCCCGAGCAAGTAATGCCTTTCCAGGATTCTCCACAAGGATCACCACCCTCTGATGAGCTCCATTTTGTAAGCTGCCCCGGTGAATTTAGGGAGCTATACATCACTCTCAGGGCAGAACCTGATAATCAAAGTTGCACGACACCAACGAAATTATTGAGAACATATAAATACACACACAGAGACTAACAACAGCTCCAATAAATAAATAAATCAAACTCCACTGTTTTGTTACTAAATTTATAACTCTTTTTTTTTTTTTTGCAAGTTGTGAACTCTTTGGCATATCGTCGAGCTTTTTAGTGAAAATTAGCAACCAAGGTTTAGCTATAAAAAAAAGTCTCGGGTTTGAGCTTTGAGAATGAAAAATTACAGGTAGGAAGTGCTTCCCCCGGTAATGAGTCCGAATTAATGGGAAACAACAAAGCGGATATCGAACACTGGAAAAGAAAAGTAGTACACCAAGTGTTCCACGCCTTATCATAAGTTAACTACGAAATTCTTTCTTATTTACAGAGAAACTTTGTTAGTAACTTCCAAATTAATCATGAGTGCCGTGAATATATTAATTTCTTTATGATTCAGCTACGTAGCACGTAAAATTAAGCTAACCATCGGATGGATCTGTGTCTGCATTGATGAAGCTGCAGCCATGCAAAATGAAGAAGAGTAGGGCCACCTTTACCACCAAGCTCATCCTGCCCCCACCTTCTTCGCGTTCAATTGAACCCAATATTTTAATACGGAATTTTATCAAATAGTACTGTAACATTAAATTTCGAACTCATAATGTGATCAGATGGATTCAATAGTCATAACTTAAAAGGTTGATCCATCAAATTTAAATTCTAAATTCGTCTATGTCTCTGAACTCGAAAAAAAATCAAGGCTTTATCAGAAAAAAAAGAGAGTAATCCTCTTGACAAATTAATAGGAGAAAGAAATGGACGATCTGCAAATCTTCTTGTATATGATCAATGATACCGATGGATGATCTATAAATATATGGTCAGTAAAGCTGACTGAAGAATTAGATTAATGGCGGATCGGAATAGTTAATAGGAACTGGAAATTTATATATAATAAAAAATGCAGAAGAAAATGGAGTTAATAGGTTAACGTTGATAAATTGGCATGCACGATAAATTTGGTGCGGGGTGAGGAAGGAAGAAGGAGTGATAGCTGAAAATGGAAATGTGAGGGAGGGAGAGAGTTACGGGTATCGGGTTGCCCCATAAGGTGGGGTGTGGGTTTATTTCGGAATTTAACTTCTTGTATTTGTTTCTTTCTTTCAATTTATTTGTGTTGTTTTTCATTTTAGCAACTTTTTGATTCTAAATCTGCAGTTTTAACCGTAATATATTTAAGATCCTAAAGTTAAATGACAATTTTAATATATATTTTATTTGTCTTCGTTTATAATCACAAAATTCAAAAAAATAAAATTTTGTACCAAGTTAAAACTAAATTACACCATCATTTGCACGAATCTGATGTAAACCATTTGGAGATAAAAAAGAAGAGAAATTATAATTTGATATATGAGTAGACGTAATTTGTTAGTCTAAAATTTTTTATACCATCTATAAAGTTGACAAATGACAACCTAAAGTAAATGGTTAGTAACATTGATACAAAGGGAAAATGATCTGATATATTCTTCTATTTTGTTATTTAAAATTTATATCCTCATTAGGAAAGTAATTTATATATATCCTATTATACAAATGACTTATATATATAATATTATGATATGTAATTTTATATCGCGATATGAAATTGAAGGTCAAAACTCCTGGTACTCGTGTTTCAAGAGTAGTCATTTTGCAATTATATCCTTTCCTATTTTGAATAGTCTTCCACTTATTCTCCCACTTTAACACATTTTCCGCTTTACGTCTGTTCCATGCACCTTCCAAGCCTCGAAGATAGTGAGTAGTGACTGATGACAAATCTACAAACTCATTATCTGGACTTCTTGTATAAGTTTTTTGATGAAATTCGGGTTGAATCACCATATATCCATATACCTTCTGCTGATTTTTATTCAGATCCGTGTTGATTCTCTCGGGACTCATGATGTAACTGATCCGTTTTACTGACAGACAAATCCATCATCCGCAATTTTTCACTTCCCGCATAGAGTTGATTAACAGGTTTGATATCTCTATGCAAAATGTTGCGGCTGTGGTGGAGGCCGGAGGGAGGTACAAGAGCCCCGAAAGAATCTGGCTTGGCGGCGGGTTATATCGATCACAAAGGATAGTCGAGCATGTCGTGACATCTGAGGATGTTAGGGTTATCAATATCTAGGAGAACTTGATGTAACAGAAGCTCACTATCGAGACTGAAATGGAGAAGAAAATGGAAGGAGAAAGGCAGAGTAGAGAAGAGATAATTTCTTGATAATCATAATCTGCATTTCAGCACAGAGGGGAATATAGTACCCTGTCATAATTCATAAAATAAAGACACGTGTCCACTCTCTAACAGAATGAGGGACTGCTTAGGAAAAGTAAATACGAGGACTAAATGGACAATACTAAAACTTAAAGGACTAAACATAATTTTAGTAATTGATAAAATAACAGTCACAACTGGTTTTGTGACACTCCATCCCTCTTTAAAGCATGCCTATCTCTTCAAGTATCAGCAAAATCTGGAAACTGAGACCTTAGGAATTGGTAGTCCTCCCATGTAGCTTCTTCAGGTAGTAAGTTGATCCATTGTACCAGAACCTGAACTGCCGCTTTATTTCCTCTCTTCACCATCCTCCTGTCGAGTATGGCAGCTGGGTACACCAACGGTTGTCCGTCAGGAGAACACACAGGGGGATCAATTGCAGGAGTCATTTTAGCACCAATCTTCTTCTTTAATTGAGATATATGAAAAACTGGGTGAATCTTGGCCGTGGGAGGCAATTCCAGCTTATAAGCAACTGGTCCTATTTTCTTCATAACTTGATATGGCCCATAATACTTGGATGCTAACTTAAGGCTCTTCCTCACAGCTACTGAGGTTTGTTTGTATGGTTGAAGTTTCAGGAAAACCCAATCTCCAACATTGAACTCTCTTTCAGTCCTCCTCTTGTCGGCATAAACTTTCATTCTATTTTGAGCTTTCTCCAGATTTTCTTTCAGCACCTTAGCTATAACCTGTCTCTCCTTCAATACCTTATCAATAGCCTCCACTTTGGATTGTGCCACCAGCTCGAAAGTCAATTGTGGTGGATCATATCCATAAATGACTTTGAAAGGAGTCATCTTAAGAGCAGAGTGATAATTACTGTTGTACCAAAACTCAGCTAATGAGAGCCATTTATTCCATTCCTTCGGTTTGTGTCCTGTCATGCATCTCAAATAAGTCTCCAGGCATCTGTTCAACCTCTCAGTCTGCCCATCAGTTTGCGGATGATAGGCAGAACTATACATCAACTGTACTTGCAAGTTTTTAAACAACTCTTTCCAAAAGTTACTTAGAAATACTTTGTCCCTGTCTGATACTATACTCTTGGGTAATCCATGCAACTTATAGATAGTATCTAGGAACACTCTAGCTACCTGAGAAGCAGTGAAGGGATGAGAAAGAGCAATAAAATGCCCATACTTGCTATACCTATCCACTATCACTAGGATGGTGTCTTGACCTTCAGATTTTGGAAGTGCTTCTATGAAATCCATGGATATGTGTTCCCAAGCCTTGTTAGGTATAGGTAAAGGTTGTAGCAATCCTGGATATGCTACTTGTTCATCCTTACTCCTCTGACAAGTATCACACTCTTGTACCAATGATTTTACAGTCTCAATCATATTAGGCCAATAGAAAACAGCTTTCACCCTTTGATAGGTGGCCCATACCCCCGAATGACCTCCTAATCCAGAATTGTGAATGTTTGAGACCAATTGTCTCCTGAGTGATCCATTATTTCCAACCCATGCCTTCCCTTTGTATCTCAATACTCCTTGTTGTAGAGTTACTTCACTCCCCCCAGCTTGGTTAACACTTAAGCTTGTGATTGCTTGTAGAACTTCTTGATCTCCTTCATAACTTGTCACTATCTCATCAATCCATTTAGGTTGTAACTTTGAAATCATCAGACATTGTGGCTCCATCTTCCTGGATAGGGCATCTGCCACTACATTTTCCACCCCTTTCTTATAATGAATCTCGAAGCTAAGTCCCATTAGCTTGGTCAGACCCTTGTGCTGCAAAGAGGTAGTGATTTTCTGATCCTGTAAGAACTTCAGACTGAAGTGATCAGTTCTGATTATGAAATGATGTGGGTGAAGATAATGTCTCCACTTATCTACAGCCTGAAGCAGTGCTATCAATTCCTTTTCATAAGTAGACAACCCTTGATGTTTCTTACTTAATGAGTGGCTCATATAAGCTAAGGGTTTTCTATCTTGCATCAACACAGCTCCCACTCCAAAGTTGCTTGCATCTACCTCTAGCACAAAAGTCTTAGTAAAGTCAGGTAATGCTAGTACTGGAGCTTTAGACATAGATTCCTTCAATTTCATAAAGGCTGCAGTTGCTTCAGAGCTCCATACAAATTCTCCTTTCTTGAGTAAATTTGTCAGAGGTTTGCTTATTTGAGCATAACTTTTGACAAATTTTCTGTAGTAGCCTGTCAAGCCCAAAAAACCTCTTAACTCCCTCAAGGTCTTGGGTAATGGCCATTCCAACATTGCCATTACTTTAGACTGATCAGTACTGACCCCATTTCCAGATATGATATGCCCAAGGTACTCTACTTGTGGCTGACCGAATTCACATTTGCTTTGCCTAGCAAATAATTTGTTCGTCCTCAAGAGTTTGAGAACAATCTCTAAATGTCTCATATGATCCGGCATAGTCTTGCTATATACTAGTATATCGTCAAAGAACACTAGTATAAATTTCCTCAGTTGATCCTGGAACACAGAGTTCATCAGAGACTGAAATGTTGCTGGTGCATTGGTAAGCCCGAAGGGCATAACCCTGAACTCCCATAGCCCATGATGAGTTCTGAATGCTGTTTTGAATTCCTCACCCGTCTTCATTCTAACCTGATGGTACCCAGCCCTTAAATCCACTTTGGAAAATATAGTTGCCCCAAACAGCTCGTCTAACAAGTCATCAATCATAGGAATTGGGTACTTGTTCTTAACAGTAAGGCTGTTCAATCTCCTGTAGTCCACACAAAGTCTCCAAGTGGAGTCTTTCTTTTTCACCAGTAGAGCTGGTGATGCAAAAGAAGACTGACTCTTTACTACTGTTTCGGCCTTGAGCATGTCATTAATGATAGCTTCAATAGCATTCTTTTGGTCAAAAGAATATCTATAGGGTCGGAGGTTGAAAGGCTGAGCTCCTGGTACAAAATTGATCACATGATCACAATCTCTTTTGGGTGGTAATTCTTTAGGCTCTTGGAACACATCTTTATGAACTGTTAGCAGCTTAGTGATTTCTGGATGTACTTCACGTTCGTCCTTGATAGCTAATCCAACACTCACCATAGATAATTCCGCTATAATTTCACAAGTCCCACACTGGAGCATCCTTTTAAGTGCTTCAGTATCCATTGTGGTTACTTCAGAATCCTCCGTCTCTCCGTACAATGTGACCATTTTTCCATCAGTCATAAAACTTAGGCTGTGTGGCCTGGTGTGCAAAATTACAGGGGCAACCATGTCTATCCAGTCCATTCCCAATATCATGTCACAACCTCCTACTTTCATTAATCTCATATTGAAATTAAACTGTTCACTCTGCATCTTCCATCCAAACGATGGACTTTCCAGTTGGCAACTCATTAGCTGCCCATTAGCCACTGTGACTCGCAGAGGTCTCTGCATTGGTTGTACGGGCACTCTCAGTAGTTTAACAATGTGAGGGTCAACAAAAGAGTGAGTAGAGCCACTGTCAATTAAGATTGTCATTGGCAACTTTCTAGCATAGCCTACAATCTTAATGGTAGACACAATTCCACTAGAGGTACTCAGTCCCAACAATGCATTTAAGGATACTTCAGCTGGAATTGCCTCTTCTTCCTCTAGAGTATCAGGTACATCCAAAAACTCCTCAGGTTGCTCCACTTCTCCTTCAACTTCAACCCCATCAATAGCATGTAACCCCTTCTGCTTGCACTGATGACCAGGAAAATACTTCTCCTTGCACTTATAACAAAGACCTTGTTCCCTCAATGCTTCCAAGTTAGGTGGCAACATGTTTGGCTTGAATGGAGCCCTAACTTGTGGTCTTTGATTATGGTAAGTTATCCTCAATGGTGACTGATTTGGAGGAACAATCGGAGGTCTCATGGCATTTGGTTGTGGGTTTCTGGGATAGGTAATGGCTAATGGCCTTGGGTTGGGTACTAACGGAATAAGTGCCCTGAATGACTCTTCATACAACTTAGCGACCTCATAAGCATCCAGCACAGTAGTGGGATTAGCCAGTTTTACCAAGGGCTTCAATTCTGGTCTAAGACCACTAATGAAACTTGCTACAAAGTGAGTTTCATTCAACAAAGGGTTAATTATAGTCATGTAGCTAGTAAGTTCTTCAAACTTGTCCTGGTATTGATCCACAGACCCCATTTGTATGAGTTTGTTGAATTCATCAACAATGTCTTGGGGCCTAATATTTCCGAATCTCCTGCAAACTTCAGTGCAGAACCTTGGCCATGTCAACCTTCCCCTCTGGTTGACTAAAAAGCTATCAAACCAGATATCCACCCTTTCACCAAGGTGGACGGATGCATAACTAAGCTTCTCATGTTCACCTATATTGTATAGTTCAAAAAACTTTTCACATTTCCTTAACCAGCTTCGAGGATTAGTGCCATCAAATTCTGGAAAATTAATTTTAGGTTTGAAAGATCTGTGAGGAGAGGCAGATTCTGGAGTATGTATGATTGGAGTGGGGAGTAACGGGGGAGCAGAAGAATAAAGGGGGTTCCGAAACAAAGGAGGGGTCGAAAAGAGAGGTGCTGGGGGAAAAGTGAATCCCCTACCTACTTCAAAAACAGATGGAGTGAATGGAGGTTGAGAACCTACCATATGAGAAGAGGAAGTTACCATCGGAACTGTGCTATTCGAAGTCTGGCCAGTTTCCAAACGGAACTGGGTTCCCTGACCTCCTCCTGGTGTCGCCTGTGGAGTCAAATCAGTTGGGGTGGTCATGGGAGAGCTAGGAGTGTTCTGCAATCCCATATTCGAAATGATAAATTCGAGTTTCTTGTTCGTCTCACAAATCTCTCCCAGCTGAACTTGAAATTGTGAGTGATTTAACTCGAGGGTTTCGAAACGTTTGCCCACATCACCCACGAAAACAGAGAGTTGGCTTCGCACCATACGGATATCGTCTTGCAAGCTCTGAAGTTCCGGAGGTGATGACATTCCGGGAAGCGTCGAGGCACCAGGAGGCTCTGATACCATTGTAACAGAAGCTCACTATCGAGACTGAAATGGAGAAGAAAATGGAAGGAGAAAGGCAGAGTAGAGAAGAGATAATTTCTTGATAATCATAATCTGCATTTCAGCACAGAGGGGAATATAGTACCCTGTCATAATTCATAAAATAAAGACACGTGTCCACTCTCTAACAAAATGAGGGACTGCTTAGGAAAAGTAAATACGAGGACTAAATGGACAATACTAAAACTTAAAGGACTAAACATAATTTTAGTAATTGATAAAATAACAGTCACAACTGGTTTTGTGACACTTGAATCCCTCGGGGTGCGAACGCAGTGTAAAGTTCACCGGTGGGCCTTTGTTGGACCTTGTAGGAACTTCCGAAGTCGGTGCCCGGAAGAAGGGGAAAATTTACCATGGTTCCGCTGCTCAGAGGAAGAGGGTGGTGCCGCCGTGAATAAGGAAGAGGCGGCGGTATGATGGATTTAGTGATACTGGGAGAAACTCTGGTATGTATTTTCTTCTCTCCTCTGTTTTCCGCAGAATTAGGGATGTAAATTGGTAACAATAATGTTCTAATCCCATCATCTCTAAAAATTTCAATTTGTTTGGCCCTACTTTTCTTTTAGCTCGTTTAAAAAAAGAATGCCTCTTTCATTTGTTTGCAACTCCTTAATTCAAATTTTTTATGTCACATTTTGGTACATTTGACATGTCGTTAATTCAAGACCACAGTGCCAAGTTAAAACTTGACAAACAAATTGAACAAAGTATCATATTTTATAAGATCATATATAACTGTATCAATTTTCATTCAATATCTGCAGATAATGTTTGCACAAACCAAAAATATTGATTGAGAAAAAAAAATGTACTTGTTAGAAGTATTTGTTTTCTTTTTGTTTTTGCTTTTCAAATTTTATTGTTGTTTTTGTTTTTGCCATCACCATCTATGTAGGGGATATGATTTAACGGAGTTCTGTGGCATGAAAGAATTCAATGCATGCATCCATTGTTAAGAAACTCAAACGAAGTAGTATCTTTGTTATGTTACAAAATAGAACAAAAAAGGAAATTAGCACATAAGATGCCAACTTATTTTAAATATTACATAATATTGCTACATAAAACATGAATGAATGGGGTATATGGAGAGTTTATGAGATAATATCACAATAAAAGGGCTACAGATAATTAATAGTACTGAACTTATAATGCAGGTGCTTAGTAGATAAGATTATCAACAGCAGACAGAGACTATAGTTATGGATCCTTCATCAAAAAGATAAAGAACATAGTTATGGATCAAATATAATGAAAGATTTTAGGATCACTACTGCTTGGAAGACGAACAGTAATATGTTCAATTCAACTTCATAGGTAAGTTTCCAAGCAGCTTCCTCTTGCATTAACAATTACAGTAAGGCAATGACATTGACAGTTACATACACAATCCTCTCAAAATCCAACCATCCAAGTTAATTACTTCTGACATCTAATTGCATCCTCATTCTCTTACATGATGCTATCTTAGAGTATTGGCCAATCAGAGAGGTGCATGCTGGTGTGTTTGCTTGTTTGGTGTGCAAGCTATTACTACTGACCAAGTCTAAGCTCAGCTGTTTCTGAAATTTCACCTACTAGATAGTCAGCATTAAATAGAATAAAAAGTAATTAGCGATTGGGGGAATGAGTCAACCAAATCAAATTTGTCACTGAGTTCATTTAGTCAGTTTTTGATTTGGTCAAACTTAGGAGGAAGCTTTACTAACTTGTTGTAGCTCCTAAGTCTTCTCTCTCAATAACCAAACGGCATATTTTCAACTATTTGTTCTTTGAAAACTTTATCTTTGACTTTTGTTTCTACATTCATAGCTAAGGTATTTACTGGTAGAAGTTTATGAAGCTCCCTGATACCATATATCTAGAGCAACACAGTTAAGAGAGCTTTAGACACTTCTCTTTAAGGTGATTACTGCTTCTTGCCCAACTCTCAGACTACTTTCTGCCAGAGTTTTTCAAATGCAAAATCCAAGATGCAGCTTTCTAATTCTTTTCATTCAACTTGTTTCCATCATTAGCTTTTGCCACTACGCAAGGCAAATAAGAGGTGAAGATAATAAAACTAGTGCTATAGAGGTGGATGTGGGCATAATTCTTGATCTGGAAACAAATGTGGGAAAAGTAATGAACATATCTATTTTACTAGCCCTGGCAGATTACCATGCCAACGCTAGTCGCGGTGCCATTAAGATAGTTCCTCATTTCAGGGATTCCAAGAGAGATGATGTTGAAGCAGCATCTGCTGGTAAATTTAGCTCCATGATTTAGTTGTGTTAAACTAACATGTCTTACTCTCTTTGCTTCACGAGTCAGACATATTCTGGTAGTTGGTCATTCATGCACTATTTGCATAAGATACTCTCTTTTCTCTAAGATATTGGTTATCCTATTTTAAAAGGGATTTTCAGATAACTTCTTACAGTCTGATTGTGTATATGCAGCCATATACTTGCTAAAGGATGTCCAAGTGCAAGCTATCTTTGGGCCACAGATGTCTACACAAACTGATTTTGTGATTGACATAGGGAACAGAACAAAAGTCCCTATCATTTCTCCAGCAACAAGTCCTTCACTCTCAGTCAAGGAAAATCCCTTTTTCATCAGAGCAGCACTTCCTTCTTCCAGCCAGACTAAGGCCATTGCAGCACTTGTTAAAAACTTTGATTGGAGGGAGGTTGTGGTAATCTATGAGGATAGCCCCTATGGGTCAGGGATAGTTCCACATCTGACTGATGCTTTACTGGAAATCAACACTTTAGTCTCCTATAGAAGTGTTATTTCTCTTTCAGCCAATGATGATGAAATCCTCAAGGAGTTATACAATTTGAACACAAAGCAGACCAGGGTATTCATCGTGCACTTGCAACCATATCTTGCCTCACGCCTTTTTCTCAAGGCCAAAGAAGCCGGGATGATGAGCAGTGGATATGCATGGATCATCACAGATGTGCTAACAAGTCTTCTGGACTCGGTAGATCATTCAGTCATTGAGTCATCAATGCAAGGTGTTCTTGGTATAAAACCTTATATTCCAAGATCAAATGAGCTTAACAATTACACGAGGAGATGGAGAAAGAGATTCCATCAAGAGTATCCAGACATGGACCCAGTTGAACTCAATGTTTACGGGCTATGGGCATATGATAGCATCACCGCATTAACAAAAGAAATAGCAAAAGTGGGCACTACCATCATCCCAAAATTCAAGAAAGCAGACACTAGAGAGAATTTAACGGACTTAGATGCACTTGGAACCTCAGAATTTGGATCTCTGCTCCTTGACTCTATGCGAAATACAACGCCAAAAACAGGACTAAGTGGTGAATTCCGTATCATTGATGGAGAATTGCAGCTATACACATATGAGATTGTGAATATAATTGGGAAAGGAGAGAGAAGCGTTGGATTCTGGACAGAGAAGGATGGCATTTCGCATAAACTGAAGATGAATAGTAAAACAGCTAAGAGTATGAATGAGCAACTAGCGGCCATCATTTGTCCTGGTGAATCTATTATTGTTCCGAGAGGCTGGGAAATACCCACAAGTGGGAAGAAGTTGAGGGTTGGAGTTCCTGTCAAAGGAGGGCTGGAGCAATTCATTAAAGTGGAAATAGATGCCAAAACACAAGCAGTAACTGCAACTGGTTTCATTCCAGATGTCTTCAAAGAAGTCATCCAATCTTTGCCATATGCCATCCCTTACGAATTTATTCCATTTCCAATAGATAGCCCCACTTCTCAAGACTATGATGATCTTGTTTACAAGATCTCCTCAAAGGTAATATCCAATTCTTTTTTGAATTAACCTTTTTGGCTGAATACCTTACATGCTCCTTTCCGGGACTTCCATATCTACTTTCTTCTTTGACTGAGATCAACCATAAATACTAAAATAATCGTTGTTTGCTTGAACCAGGAATATGATGCAGTTGTAGGTGATGTGACCATTTTAGCGAGCCGAGCCAAGTATGTGGATTTCACATTACCTTTTTCAGAGTCCGGTATTTCTGCTGTTGTGTCGGTAAGGAATGATGATAGAAAGAATGCTTGGATTTTCTTGAAACCTCTAAAGAGCGAGCTTTGGATAACAACAGGAGGATTCTTCATCTTTATTGGTTTTGTGGTTTGGGTACTTGAACATCGTGTAAACAAAGAGTTTCGAGGACCCAAACACAAGCAAGTTGGGATGATATTCTGGTTTTCCTTCTCAACTCTCGTTTTTGCTCATAGTAAGTCTCTTAACACAAAGCAAATTATATACAAAAAGCTTTAGGATTTATCCTTGTTTCTCAACAAATCATATATATGGCTGATTGTTTCAGGAGAGAGGGTAACTAGTAACTTTACAAGATTTGTGCTGATTGTGTGGGTTTTCGTGGTTCTGGTGCTGACATCAAGTTATACAGCCAACTTAACATCTATGTTGACAGTGCAACAGCTCCAACCTTCTATAACTGACCTCAATGATCTAATCAAGAATGGAGAATATGTTGGGTACCAAGAAGGTTCCTTTGTCAAAGATGTCTTGAAGCACATGAAGTTTGACAGTTCCAAGTTCAGAAGTTATAGCACATTGGAAGAGTATAGTAATGCCCTCTCAAGAGGAAGTAAAAATGGAGGTGTTGGTGCAATTGTTGATGAACTACCTTATCTCAGACTCTTCCTCAACAAGTATTGCAGGAAGTATATTATGGTTGGTCCGACATACAAGGCTGCTGGCTTTGGATTCGTAAGAATGTTGCACTCCAGTGATGTTTCAGAACGTGTTTACATTTGTTTAGAATGGTTTAATTGTCTACTCAATAATTTAATCTTTTATTTTCCCCCAACTTCTGGCAGGCATTTCCAAAAGGATCTCCTTTGGTACCTGACGTCTCAAGAGCAGTCTTGCAGGTGATGGAAGGAGAGTTCATGAATAACATAATACAGAAATGGTTTGGGAATGAAACAGATTGTCCAAAGCAAGATGGAATGGCTATAGCATCTAGCCTCACACTAGATAGTTTTATGGGCCTTTTCCTCTTAGCTGGTGTATCAGCGGGCTCCGCTCTTCTCCTATTCTTCCTCATCTTCCTTTATCAGAATAGAGAAATCTTAGCCACTGATGATTCAGTATGGCAAAAGCTTTCTGCAATAGCAAATGCCTTTGATAAAGAGAAAGACAACTCTAATTCTATGTCAGAAGAGCCATCTGAAGGCAATGAAATCCAAACAGCTATGCTGTTCGCAGAAAGTGAAGCTTCTACTGAAATATTGCCCCACCTTCCTTTGCATGATACCATTTTTCGGTGCGGAACTGGTAGTTGGTGAATTCATGAAAGTGGTAGTGTGGTAGATGGTAGTGTAGTAGGTGAGTAACTTATTTTCAAGATTTTATTATAATATCTTTTTACTAAGTGTCTTAATTTTGATATCTCTTTAATATTTTAGGTAGTACTAAATTCATGGTATTATGTAATAATATTTATTGTAATATTCTTCTGATAATTGTTTTAATCTGAACATTTCATTAATATTATTTATGATATATTCTAAATATAACATATCTTGGGTTTTTTGATACATACATAAATTTTCATCCATTAATTGTTCTAATAATTTTATATCTTCCATAGATTCTGTCCAATATTGTAAATATTCGTAGTTCATTTTAGTCTGAATTTATTTCTAATAAATCGTACCATTCTATTCTTTCGTAGTCTAAATCATGTAAGTCTATTTCATGCCATGGTTGGTTCCATATATCTTCTGGTTCGTTATTAAATATTTTTTCCCATATGATTCTTCTTAATTCAATTATTTTTATATCTTTAAGTATATATAATATTAAAGTTTCATAGTTTTTTATCATTTCATTATGAAGGTAAGTAGTCATGTT
>JAJOOH010004468.1:0-45690 GCA_029582605.1 Solanum gracilifrons
TTTTTCCCACCACGAGATGATGTCGACTTCATATCGCATATATCTGTGTGAATTAAGTCTAAAGGTTTTGAATTTCTTTCAACAGACTTATAAGGATGCTTTACAAACTTACTTTCCACACAAATTTAGCATTTCGATCTATCGCATTTAAAATCAGGCAATACTTCTAACCAATTTTCGCAAGGCTTTGTAATTTACATGTCCCAAACGGGCATGCCATAAATCATTTGACTCCAATAAGTAAACAGAAGCAGAATTCTTATTAATACTGTCAACAACCATTACATTCAGTTTGAAGAGGCCCTCAGTGAGGTAGCCTTTTCCTAAGAACATCTCATTCTTACTTATTACAACTTTGTCACTAACTAGGACACACTTAAACCCGTTTTTAACGAGCAGTGCAGCAGAAACTAAATTCTTCCTAATAGTAGGAACGTGCAGAACGTTATTCAAAGTCAACACCTTGCCGGATGTCATCTTCAACATTACTTTCCCAGTTCCTGCAATCCTTGTTGTTGCTGTGTTTCCCATGAACAAATCTTCATCAACCTTAGCAGGAGTGTACGTTGCAAAGGCTTCTTTCGCATAGCAAATATGTCGAGTGGCACCCGAGTCGAGAAACCACTCCTTGGGATTTCCAACTAAGTTGCACTCCGAGATCATTGCACAAAGGTCATCTGCATCTTCCATCTCTTCCACGATGTTTGCTTAACTTTTGCCTTTGCCTTTGTCTTTGTCTTTATCCTTTCTTGGAGCACGATAGTCAGAAGACTTATGACCAGCCTTACCACAATTGTAACAGTTGCCTTTGAACTTTTTCTTGGCCTGTTCTGACTTCTGTCCGTTGGACTTCTTTCTCTTCTTGTCTTTGGTAGGAGCTTCTTCAACAATATTAACTCCAATTACTGTTGAGCTCTTACGAGACTTTTTTTCGGCAGTTTTGTTATCTTTCTCAATCTTGAGCCGAATCACAAGATCTTCAAGCTTCATTTCCTTACGTTTGTGCTTTAAATAATTTTTGAAGTCGTTCCATGAAGGAGGTAACTTCTCGATCATTGCAGCCACTTGAAACGCTTCATTTACTACCATATCTTCAGCAATCAGATCATGGAAAATAAGTTGAAGTTCCTGCACTTGTGATCCTACAATTTTACTATTTGACATTTTATAGTCTAAAAACTTTGCGACCACAAACTTTTTCAAGCATGCATTTTGTGTCTTATATTTTTTCTCAAGTGCATCCCACAATTCTTTCGAAGTTGTCATTGCACTATAGACATTATCTAAGTCATCCTCTAAAGCACTCAAAATTTAGCCCTTACATAGGAAGTCTGCCTGTTTCCATGCTTCAATAATCATGAATTTTTCTCTGTCTGGCATTTCAACAGCAGGCACTGGAGTTACTTCATTGGTAAATTTCTGCAGACCAAGAGTGGTAAGCCAGAAAAATACCCGTTGCTGCCATCCTTTGAAATTCACACCAGAGAATTTTTCCGGTTTCTCTGCTTGTGGTACAGCAGTTCGGGTTGGTGCAGCAACAGCCACCGTAACATTGTCATTAGCCATTTCAGAATTAGTAACAAACAAAAATTGATACAAATGACTCAGTAAGCAATAACTTAAGTTGCAAACTTGACAGGAGTATAAAACCACGAAGGTTTTTCTCTCCACCAGAAACACAGATTAAAAAGTATAAAAATTAATTTCCTTAAGATTGTTATTAATCTGTGTTTAAAAAATAAGAATTACTGATTTCAATAAACTTTGCAGAAACACGAAGTAACCAAAGTTTAATAAACCAGTAAAAATAGATGAACAGAAATTAATTGACAAAACTAAAATCTGTAAAACGTACCACAATCTGGAAAAAAAAAACAGAATCAGAAAAGATCAAGCCCACTGAATGCACAGTGTCCCCTTAAGGAAATTATTCCCCTCTAGTATCCGAGGTTTGATTTGGAATATGTCCTCCCAGGATAGAATGATCTCAATCACCATTGTATTGATACCCAAAACTCTGGTGTCAGCGAACCACTCAACAATAGAAAAATACACGAAGAAATTTTGTGCAGAAGAAGAAGAAGAAATCAGAAAAATTCGTAAGGAATAAGTCTGGAGAATCAATGTATTTATAGGCAAGAGGAACTGGTTCCGAAAGGTTGGAATCCTTTCAGAATCCACACGACCATTCATGAAAGTTTGCAATCTTTCAAACGGTCATGGCAGTTTCTGAAAGTTGCAACCTTTCAGAACAGTCACTTCCAATGGCGGGAAATTCAAATAGAACGGGAAGGATTTAAATAAAACGGGACGCTTCGGTTAATTAACTAATTAAAACGTTGGCCATTTAATTTAATTTAATTAATTAAATAAATAATTAATTAAAATAATTAAAATAAAATTTGTCCAAAAAATTAATCTCTCGATCATTTTCCAAAGCCGAAGCCGAAGCAGAAGTCGAGCGAGCGACGACGACAACGGCGCGAGGGGGGTCCCTCTTTCTAACCCTTTTAACAATTAATAGTAGTGTTTCTATATTTAAACTCTCCTATTTTTCTTTCCACCACCGATGAGGGACAATTGTCTTTTCAATGTCTTTTCAATAAAGCATAAGAGGACTTTTCAAGTTCTCAACTTTTCAAGTTCCCAACTTTTTTTCAAGTTCCTCTCTCATCTTCCCTCCATTTCTCATTAACTCTTGCTACATACCCAACATTGCTAAAGTAATCAATTGCTACTTGAGATATTCGGTCACTATTGTCTAACCATCTGCCAGTAGAGTCCTTAATCCTAAGGATTTGAGCATGTCTTCTTCTCCCTTTGGAGTTAGTGTCACCTTTGTCTGCCCACTTTACTCTAGCTTTTTGCCTCAGAATGTAATCTTGAAGTTTAAGCCATTTAATGTAATCAACCTTAGATTTGTGAAAAAGGATTCTATTGTGATCGGGGTTATTCATTTCATATTGCTTCTCCATTAACTTGTTATGTTCCACCTTTTGTTTGACAATACCAAAAACGTCTCCAATGCATTCTTTGGACCATTTGCTAAGAGCTTTAAAAAGGTTTTTGAGTTTATTTTGTAATCTCCACATTGGGTTTGCCGTGATCTCATTGTCTCAAACTTCCTTTACCACATCTACAAAACCTTCTTGTTCTATCCAAAAATTCAATAACTTAAAATATTTAATGTGGGTGGCCTCATCTTGTACACCTTGAAGCAATAAAATATTATGATCAGAACCGGTCTTAGGGAGATGATGAATTCTTGTAAGGGGAAATTTGGAGGCACAAGCATCATTAATAATATCTCTGTCAAGTCTCTTACTGATTCTCCACCTCATTCTGCTACCATTACAGCATGTGTAAGCACTTCCTGTGAATTGAGTGTCCATAAGACCACAATCATCCATACAAATTGTCTCTTACAAATTGTCTTCTAATGACAATACTGTACATTTGAATTTAGTTTAGAGAGCATAAAACTCTTATCATATGTTCTTTCAAGTATTTCTTTCCATGTAGTCTTTTTTTAATTTTTTGCTATCAAATTATATTCTTAAATTGATGTTTAAGTGTTTGATCTCTCACATGAAAATATACAGCTAAAATTTTATTTTATGAACTTATAATGTAATTTTATAATCTCAGGTATAAACCAGAGGTGTTTTACTAGAAATTGCGCCAATACAAATGAGGTATGCGGCATGTTTCTCTAATCATAAGCTGGTTGTCTTCATGGTTGATGTTTGTTCTCTTTTTTTGCTGGCTGCTGCTACTATAATATTTTTCATGTGCATACATGGTTATTTGTTATTAGGATTTGTTATGCTTATAGTTGTCCTCCATCTCCCTTGAGTCTCTGGCTTTCTTTTGAGTTACCTGTGTGAATATGAGTTCGCTTGTATTTTGAGATGCTTCTCATGATAAACATTAATTCATTTCCTACACTTTGTTAAATAGGTACCAATAAAGACATGGTCATAGGAGAGAAGGATTTGATGTCTCGAATACTTTGTCTTAATTTTGGTGGATACCTCACGTTTGGTACACTTGAAGGGTTAGATTTAGCTGCCTTCAGGTTTTCTCTCAAAACAGAAACTGTTATTTTATCAGATGTCTTTTAGTTTCGTCAGGTTAGTCAAGCCAAATTTCTATGTTATGCAGCTGTACAATTCCTCACAAAGAAGACGCTCTTGACTGTTGTACTGAAATTGATCCTACTGCTAAGGTATTAGCTACATCACGATCTTATAATACTTTCAACTTTTCGGATTACAAATTGTTCGGATGATTTATCATATCATATGCAATTTCTTGGTTAGTTGATTATCCTACAGGCAATAGGGGTTGTCAAATGTATTATAAATAGACTTGATGAGAAGTTATTTGGTTGCAATAAAGACTATATCGGTGCAATATCCTCCATTGAAGAAGGATTGGAAGGTCAAATATTCATTTCCAAGTTGCAAACATCATTTTTTGATTTAGAGCTTAATGTTTGAGCTTCATTATTTCCTTTACAGGTTCACAACCTAGTATATCTGCGCCCCCTTGGCTAGTAAATTGTTTGTGGTCATTTGTGCTGGTGGAGCTGGAAAGGCAATTGCTTATGGTGCAAAGGAAAAAGAGAGCTAGGGTGGTGATTGGTAATCATACCTATGGTAGTTCAACACTTCATTTTTGAAATTATGTCTAGCTCATGACCATGAAGTTCTTCACAAAGTACCTAGTACTTCTACTCTAGTATTGAGTGTCAACTATGTTACTTCATACTGATGCTCTGTCTTATTTCTTCAAGAACGAGCACGAGAAATTGGTGATGTAGTTGGAGCTAAGGCTTTATCTCTTCATGATCTTAGCGATTTCCATCAAGAAAATTATATGATTCTTGCAAATACCACCTCCATAGGCATGCAGCCAAAGGTTGATGACACCAATCTCTATGGTTTTCCTCTTTGCACTCATCTTAGATGAAAATAACTCGTTGTTGAGTACATATCTTATTAATTGAACAACTACAAATAATGTTGTGTTGGAAATGTGTCTGTGGTTGCAAAAAGGGTTAAATATTATGTTGAAATGTGAACTTTGTCTTAGAAGAAAAGAGTTTTTGATTTCTGTGAACATGAATTTAGTTAGTTCATGTATTTAGGATAATGATTAATGTAAGGATACATGTATGGCTGAATACATGTATTTGAGAAAAAGAGGAATGAATAGAACTAAACGATGATACATGTACTAAACTAGGTAGATGCTAGAATAGTCCTATAAAATACCTAGATATAATAGTCATTTTTGATAAGGTTAGAATCATTGGTTGAAGCTAGTAGAGTGAAGTAAAGAACAATTATTTCATTCACTTGTTTTCAAGAAAGAGTGATTGTGAGTGCTCCTCTTCCTGAATTTCTAAAATTTAGTATCAGGGCTACATGTCTTGTGTAATCGGTGGACAATCCAAAATTTTGAAAATAATTAGTGGTCTTTAGAACAAAATGGATATGAGCAAGACTAATTATAACTATGATGGGCAAGAGAAATACTAGAATATTGATGATATTAATTTGGTAGGGCTAGTAGGCGGAACTATCAAAATTTCAAAAGTTAAAAAGGTTTTGAAAGAATTTTATTAGGGATGGAATCCAACAAGGGTGTTTACCCTAACGAAGCAGATGCTCACAGAGTTGTTTCACGAAAATGAATCTTGAATAGAGAGGTAGCAGCTGATGTTGCATCCATGAGAAAGATGAATGAGGAAAGCTATCCTCATCTATCAAAGAATTGATGAAGAGATGTGGGAGAAGGTTTATTTTTGTGAAACCTAAGAAATGAATATGGGTGACAACTATGAAGAAAGTGGCTCAAATTATGATGAAAATGATTAGACTTGCAAACATGAGAATGCATGTTGTCGAATTTAATAACACTAGCTTTGATGAAAATTTAAAGAAGTGATTCCAGAAGAAGTGGATGCTTCTAAAATATTAGCTAAAGAGGTGAGGAAGAAAAATTTGAGGAATTGAAGAGTATTTTGTGAATTCCCTCAATTAGCTTCATACCCAAAATGTGTGTAGTCTTTGTAAATATATATCAAAATCAATCGTCTTTATGTTAAAGAACCAGATAACCTTAGAAACCCAGCTAGTCAACAAATGAAGCCTCTAATTAAATATCTTTGTTGTTATGTCCTATAATCTCAAGCTTCCTCCTACTTTCTTGTGCATCCTAGGTCTAGCATTTCATTCATTTTCAAGATTTCATCCTAATCATATCCTTATAATTCCACGAGTGGTTTGAAAAGTTTAAATGAAGTTCTCATATGTGAAAAGAACTTTGATGATTTGTTCCTTTTCAAGAAAAATGAAATAAAACAGATACGATGAATTAGACGACTTCTATCAGAAATGGAAATTTGGGTTAGAAACCAGTAAATGATCATCATCTACTGCTTTCAATCTAAGCTATATCCAGTTTTAAGTGCTTATAATACCGCTATTGCGATAGGAAATTTGTCATTCGGCATTTCAAGAGTTGTGTCATGCCCCGAGGCTGCCCCCTTGACGTAACATGGGACATAGGATAACGAGTGACCCCAAGCTAAACCTGAGTCTAGCATATCATAAGCATACTGAAAATAACTAAGTAAGACATTAACTATGCGGAAGCTAAAACAGTGGATATGTGAAAATGAAAAAAAACCCTCATAGTCTGAATATAAATGAAATAAACTAAGAGTTTAATGATAACTGAAACAACCACTTAACAACTCAAGCTGAATCTATTACTATGTATGAAAAACCTCTAACTGAGTTAAGTTTCTAGGATATGCCCCCATCTAACTCTAACAAAACTAAAACTAAAAATGATGACTAAAATGAAAGCATGTCTATTGTCCTCGGAATATGAGGACTCACCACTGAAGCTGCTGAATGTGGACTGCGAATGATCTTAGAGTGATATGGATGTTCAGTACCTGAACCTACATAATGAAACGATGTAGCGCAACGTATGCGTCAGCACTTCGAATGTACGGAGCATGCAGGATATAGATACTAAACTAAATAAAAGATACATAAGCTAAACAATACATAACCGAGTAATGATAAAATCTGAGCAGAGATATAGATACTGAAAAATTGAAATGAATGCAATGACCAATTACTAATCATGAAGATAACATGCTGAACTGTATACTAATACAAACCCTGAAAACTTGGTTAACACAAGGAGAGTCTGACTACGGGAGCTACTATTAACCGACATAAACCACGTGAGCTAAACATGGAGTCTAAAATATACGCCCCATTAAGAGGAGCCAATATACCTTGCCAGGGGTATCAAGGCATGAACGTGGCGTGATCACTAATACTGATGCCTAACAGAGGAGACTTATAATCCTATACGAGCACGTAGTTCTAGGACTATGAGGGTACGTTGAACACTAGTCCAACTCGGTGCTAAGTCTACTCCAAACTGAATACATATGAAGCTAAAATGCAATAAATATGGATTAACTCAAAATACTGACATGTTAACAATTAATGCAACATTTATTTACTGAGAATATGACATTCGAAATCTGGATCATGGTTTTCTATTTAACTGACCTAGCAAGTATAATTCATGAACTAAGAGAATTTACACAAACTAGGGTTCTGAGTTTTATAAAAAGAATAAGGCAACGTTTCCAAGAAAACATGTCATTTAGACTATGGACACTATAGCAACTGAAATCATAACAATTCTACAAGATTTTACAAACGCTAAGTCTAAACAAGCTATGTAGAATCAAGGAACTGACTCAATTCTAGTGACCCAGTGGATGAAAGGAACCCACTAGTGAATCCCACATACATGGCGATGAAATCTACTGAAAAATACTTTGGGTTTTGAGGCTGAAACATGAATAACACTGTTGCTTGTTCTTGAAAGAAACTGGTGCCTCTTTCTCTTCTTTTTGTTCTAATTTGGATGATATTTGGAGAATAAGGGTTCTGGGTATGTCTAAATAGGTTATTAGGCTCAGATTGAGTAAAATGACTTAGTTTAGGCATGAAACGACGTAGTTTAAGTGCCCCAACGCATATCAAAAACACCAAAATGATCTTAACTTAAAAGCTGATGAAGGCCATCCACGGTGTCACTGACGGGCCATCATTTGGACTACCGACTGTCTTCTGGGGTCGTCGTTCATACTCTGTCCGACAGGGCTTCACTAAAATGAGCATAAATTCTTTACTCTGAGCTTTTATTTTAGTAAACTCGGTGGCATTGGAAAGAGGATTCAATTATCTTTAATTTTATATATCATGGGCCACCAAATTCATTTTGTGCGAAATTATATGACCGTTTGAAGTTGACCCAACAACCATTTTCCCCTAAATAGTTGTCGACCCTTACCTATGGTCTGTAGGTCCAACTACGAATCTAACTGGTGGACCGTCAGTGGGATTAGAGACCATCAAACTTTAGACCCCAATGACAGAACCAACCTTCGATCTGTGGATCCATCAACGAACCGTGGTCCACGACCGTAGGTGTCATCTTTTGATTTTGAATTTTCCCCATGTCTAGGACTGAACCACGAGACCCCACTTACGGTCCGTGGTCTGAAACATGGTCGTTGGTGGCTTCCATTGGTTCTGATACTAGATCATGGACAACTGTATTTTTTCTCCTTCTCGAATCAGAGGTTTTACATTATCTCCCCCTTGGGAACATTTGTCCTCGAATGAAGTCTAAACACGTTGAGTATTGAGGGAAGGAGCTACAATCCATACCACTAATTACTAGAACCCGATATCTAACTGAACTGATTTCAAAGAACATGCAGATATACTAAAATTCAAAAATAACTGAGGGAATAAGATACTGAGACTGAATTACTCAAGAGTAAACTGAGAGATTAGAGAGGAACTATTACCTCAAGCTAAAACGAAATCAAAAGGAAAGAGATGAGGGTACTTGACCATCATGGTTGCTTCTGCTTCCCAAGTAGCTCCCTTTACTGATTGACTCCTCCACAAAACCTTTACTGAAGAGACTTCCTTACTTCTTAACCTACGAACCTGATAGTCAAGAATCTCAAATGGAACCTATTCATAAGTGAGACTATCATTCACAACCACTCTTTAATGGGACTATCAATGCTGGATCACCCACATACTTCTTAAACAAGGAAATGTGAAAGACAGGATGAACCGCTGCTAGTTCTGCTGGCAACTCTAACTAATAAGCCACATTACCAACCCTTTTCAGAATTCTGTAAGGACCTATATATCTAGGACTAAATTTCCCTTTCTTGCCAAATCTATTCGCCCCCTTCATAGGTAACACATTTAGGAAAACCTATCCATGGATTTCGAACTGTAAGTCCCTTCTCCTCACATATGGATAGGACTAGAGATGACTCTGAGTTGTCTTTAGTCTTTCATGAGCTGAACTTTCTCCAGATCCTCATAAACCAAATTGGGCCCAATCAAGGCTGCTTTACCTACTTCAAACCAACCAATCGGAGACCTACATCTACACCCATATTGTGCCTCAGAAGGAGCCATCAGAATACTGGAGTGAAAGTTATTATTATAGGTGAACTCTATGAGAGGTAGGTGATCATCCCAACTACTTTTGAAATCGATCACGCAAGCTCTCAAGATGTTCTCTAAGGTCTGAATGGTACACTCTCCTTGATCATTCGTCTGTGGATGAAATGTTGTATTGAGATTTACGTGAGTACGAAGACCTTTCTGAAACAATTTCTAGAAATGAGAGGTAAAATGAGGACCTCTATCTGAGATGACAAACAAGGGGACCTTATGCAACATGACTATCTCATTGATGTAGAGTTTGTTGTAGTCCTCTACTGAATCTGTAGTCTTGACAGCCAAGAAGTGAGCAGACTTTGTGACTCTGTCCACTATCACCCAAATGGAGTCATGCTGTCTGTGAGTACAAGGTAAACTCGTAATGAAGTCTTTGTTTATCACTTCCCACTTCCATGTAGGAACGTTAATCTCTTTAGTCATACCTCCTGGTTTCTGGTGTTCTACCTTTACATATTGATAATTGATAATTAGGATACTTAGCCACAAAGTCTAGTATGTCCTTCTTTATGCCGTTCCACCGAAAGACATCACGTAGATCACGGTACATCTTAGTGGCACCTGGATGAATAAAATATCTATAATTATGGGCTTCTATAAGGATCTGGTGCCTCAACTCACCCACTTTAGGAACACATAAGCAACCCTGGTAACAAAGCACACCATCTCCCCCTTGGGAGAAAACCTTAACTTTCTGCCGATGAACTGAACCTTTCAATTGAAGTAATATAGGATCACTATCTTTTTTTTCCTTAACCTCTGCTACCAATTAAGATTCTGATTCTGAACTATCACACCACCATCTGATGTGTTTGTAAGGCAAAATCCTAAGCGAGCAAACCGGTGAACATCTTTGGCTAACTCTTTCTTTTCTTCCTCAACATGTCTTACACTACACATAGATAGTCTACTGAGAGCATCAATCACTACATTGACCTTACCCGGAGAGTCAAACATATTCATGTCATAGTCTTTGAGGAATTCAAGCCATCTCATATGACGAAGATTCAACTCTTTCTGGGTGAACAAATACTGGAGTCTTTTATGATCTGTGAACATATCAACATGAACACCATACAAGCATTGTCTCCAAATCTTTAGGAAAAATACTACAACCGCAAGCTCAAGGTAATGAGTTGGGTAGTTCTTCTCATGGACCTTAAGCTTCCTAGAAGCATAAGCTATGACCTTACCTCGCTGCATCAAAACACAACCTAGGTCAACCTTGGAGGCATTACAAAGACATACATGATAAATATTGAAAAAGTTAACTTTTAGAAACTATTTTCATCCTTATAGAAATAATACAAAGGTTACCTGGTGTAATCATTAACCAGAATACCACTAATTCTTCTGGTACATTATCACTTCAACCTTGCTAAATAGGGCACCAAATTCTAGAAAAGTAGTGCAGTAATCTTGTACTTCCACGATCAGTTTCCCTCAATTAGTAGAATATAAAAAATACCAGCAGTATATTGATTTCCTTAAGATACTTAGTGTAAAAACTTTGAAGAACTTGGTAAGAAACAACAAAGTTTCAAGAGTATTTTCCAAACTATAAAATTAAAATCAGTAGAGAAAATAGAATCAGAAACATATTATAAATAATCAATGAAATATTTTTATCAAAGAAGAAATCGATCCCACTGAAGGCAAAGTATGTCCTTAAGGAAATTATTCCCCTCAAGTACACAAGGTTAATGAAAAATATCCTCTCATGATAGAACGATCTTACTCACCGGTGCATCAATACCTATACCCATAGTGTCATCGAAGCACTCAACGATAGTAGAGTACACTTAGAATGCTAAATTTTATATTAGAAGAAGTCCATAATGTTGGTTATTATAAAATGAGAGGAAATCTCTCTATTTATAGACAACAAAGGGTAGTATGTACAAAAGTTAATTGTGCCTTATCGGAAAGGTCACAATCCTTGAAAAGTTACAACCCTTCTGAAAGGTCACAACCTTTCATAAAAGTCACAACTCTTCATAAAAGTCACAACTCTTCACTTTCCATTCACACCTTTGAAAACCCAACAAACATATTGTTAAGGGGTAGGGGGATTTTGTAGACAAAAGCACACTATACATCACTTTATATATTTTTCTATAATTGAGTCATTTTAATTATTTTTATCTGTTTAATAACACATTGATTATAGCTTGTGTGAAGAACACCAATAATGAAATTGGGACTGCAAAAGGAAATGTTGATGTAGGGCCTTCTATGAAGATGACAGGGATGGAGAAGGATGATGTTCCAGAAGGATCCTATGAACTAGACCTTGCCTCCTTACCTACTTACCAATTAGGCATTTCTGCTTCATCCATAGACCAAAGAGCGAAAAATAATTTAATGGACTCTACGAATTCTGCTGAAAACTGGGTTGCATCAGCACCTAATCAATTTCATGAACCCGAGTTTTACAAATTTGCTGATGAGAGATCACCGAAGAAGTTTAAAATTGGTCAATGTTGGGCGATATATAGAGATGAAGATGCCTTGCCTCGGTACTGTAGGAAAATAAAGAAGATAGATCTTCTCCCTGAGTTTGTGTTGCATGTGGCATGGTTTTATGTGTGTCCACTCCCTAAAAGTACAATACGGTGGCATGATAAAACAATGCCAATTGGTTGTGGACTGTTTAAGTTTCGAAATAGTAAGCCGAACAAATATATTGTAACCAACAAATTTTCTCATGTAGTAGTTGTAGAACCTTTGAAGAAGGGTGTATACAAGATCTTCCCCAGAACAGGTGAAATTTGGACAGTATACAAAAAATGGAGTGCTCAGCTGATGAAAGGTAACAATCTAGAAGATTTTGAATACAAAATTGTTGAAAATAGTGGATGTTTCCAATATTTATATAGATGTGAAGTTCTTGGTGTTGGTAAAAGGCTTCAAGTCTGCCTACATGGCTCGAGTGGAAGAATAAAAGGATGACAAGTAGAGAAAATATGTGTATCGAAGCATCTCAGGTTCTCTCATCAAATTCCTGCTCTTTGCCTGATAGAAGAGAGAGGTGGTAGCTTCCGAGGTTTCTGGGAGCTTGATCTAGCAGGAATGCCTTTGTATATACTGTGTATTGATTGAATCATCAAACTTTTCTTCTCTTTATCATAGACCAAAATGAGTTCTTATGGATTTCTAAAGCTCAGTTATGTCTCAAAAGAAATTGAGATTTCAAATATATTATTCAGAATGTTTTTTTAAGGAGAGTTTAAAAAGATTAGAAATTTAATACAATACATATTTGCTTATACTTCTCTTATTAATGATTGAGAGTTGGTAATGCAATCATTACAAAGTACTATGTCGCATCCTCCCAAAGGAATAAAGTGCGGTTCGTCCTACATCTTCTAAGAAAACCCTTGGCAATGTGAAGTGCACATGGCATAGTTTCTATCCGACTCTGTCACTCTTACGGGAGGACAGTAGCTCACATTGTGACCAGTCTCTATAACAGTACTCTTATCAATGAAGTTGTATGTGATTACAAAGTCTATGAGTATGTACAGATGCCTATTATTCACGGTTCCTTTGACCAAAATAGTGTTTACCTCCGTATGGTTGCCTGAGAGTTCACTTAGACACCTATCTTCTTGCATATCTCTTTCTATCTCACCATCAATTATTATATTTTGAGCGATATCCTCAACCTCTACATTAGCTTCTTCTACTACCTAATTAGGTTCAAGTTCTCCTATTAGACAGTTTAGTTGTTTTCTCTTGCATTGATGGCCTGGTCCATCCTTATCACCACATCTAAAACACAAGTGATTGTTCTTCATGTATTCATAAACCTCAGGGAACAACCTGTTAGTAGTAGGCCTAGTTGCCATCATACTAGTGCTCTTAACAATATCTGCATTTCCAATAGGGTTGTAGGTGTTTTTTTTCTTCTTAAGGGCAGCCTCAATAGCCTTCTCTTGCATTCTTACTTACTCAAGGTGAAACCTAAGAGAGGTGCGCTTAAACATCTTTACAACAAAACTTATCTCTTCTTTTAAGCCCCTAATAAAACTGGAAACAAAATAAAACTCAGCAAGAGTTGGATTTCTTACCAAAATTTGAGCCTTAAGATCTTCAAATTTGGCTAGAAACATATGCAAAGATTCAGTTTGTTCGAGCCTATTAAACTCATCCACTATATCATCTAAGTGTTCCACACCGAATCTTTCACATAGCTCCTCTTTGAATTCGGACCAACTCAAACATCCCTACTCAAAAGTAATGAATGGTAACATGCCTTATCTAGGCCATTCAAGTAAAGAGCATCGGAATCTACTTTTTCGTTCTCAACCGTTCTATACAGGTTAAAATATCTCTCACATTATCAAATAAATAACTTAGAAGGAGGAATGGGAACCATCTAGAGCCTGTTCTGTCGATTATGCTGAGCTGGAACGAAAAGGATGCCATCTCCTTGTTGTTGGTCACCTGCATCTTGAGGAGGTACCCTTTCAAGATTAGTCAACCTATAAAGTATCAACTCAAGTGTACCCTGAATCCCGATTGGTGTATTATAAACTGCCTGTTGATTCTGCAAGAGCTCATCCAGTACTTCAGCATACCTTGCAAGCCTATCCTCTACCACTCAAGATCTAGTTCCTTCTGCAATAGCTACAACTCCCAAGTCATAAGGATAAAATTACTCATACCAAATGTTAGCATCTGTGTGACTTTAGACTCCATTTCTATGGAATCAAAAACAAATTATTGATTAAACCAAACAACTCAGTATTTTGGGGTAATTTTCTGGTATTATGATAAGCAAATAAAAACTTTTTTTTTCAAAACATGTGTTGCTTATTAATAATATAATAATTACAAGAGAGGGGGACATAAGGCCTATCACCTCTTCACATGTAATACAAAAAATGGAAACAACTATTCTAGGCTAAGATATATATAGGAGTTTCCATCTAGGAAGGCTTCTTCTCCAGTTAGAGATTCTACTGAACTTGAGGACTCTCCATTAGTCCTTCATGGTGGTTCATTGTAATGCTCCAAATATCCAAACTATGGCCAAGCCATTCGTTAAATGCATATAGACTCCTAATTCGATGATTTCTAATATTGGATATATTGAAAATAATTCCTTAATATGGGAAGATATTTTGATATGAATTAAGTTTATAAGGAAATCCTTGAGTATTAAGATTTTGTGGCCTTATACCAAGAAAATTAAAGATCGTGAAGCCTTTGTTCCAACGCCTTCGACCCTTCATTAATCCAAGTTATGTGCTAAAAGTTATTCCCATTTTACTAGGCATAATGGGTCCTATACGATTCACCGTACGACGTAGATGCCAGCTGCGTGACTACGTAACATAGTCAATAAAATTGTTAAGGTCACGCGAAGTGCCAGGAGAAGTAGGCTCCAATTGAGTGACCACACACTGGCTCCGAAGTTATTTAAGACTTCTCTTCACGTTTTATGGAGGGTGTTTTACTCCTTTCCTTATCCCCATAACCCTAACCCATGACTATTAACTTCCCCCAAAAGTTAGATTCTAGGAGATTTTATAAGTAACGACAAACACTTCTCCTCTTCTTGCCCAACACTTCAAGAAGCAAGACCTAAGGTCAATTCTCAAAGTATTTTTCCTATGTTCTTTGTTAAAAGATATGTTTGAACACTCCCTAATTCAAACTACTCATACAAGGTTCATATCAATTATTCGTGTTTTATAAATTATAATTTGAGGTTTGAGTTGACAGACGATTCCATGAAAAGTGATTACAAATGTTCCTCTGTTATTAGTTCTATTCAAATACTTTATTATGATTCCAGAAATTGGATTGTTGGTTTTTGAATGGATGAATTGTCTCATATTATTTTGAAAAGGGTTTTTGTACAAATAAAGGATTTGGAAATTAGTGTATCATTCAAAAGCTTTGGTTTAAAATGATGAACAAAGGGTAATTTTTCGTCCTAATTAGATATAATGATTTTTCATTTTATATGTTGTTTTATAACTTGGAAAGACTTGGATGTTGGTATTGAACAAAATGTCTAAATATAAACAAGTCTTTGGTTTTAAGAGACGAGCTAAGAGTTTTAAATGGTCAACTATGAAATTTACATGGTTACAATGGCTTGCAAGTGTTGGTATGGTGATACCAATGGTAATATGCCTTATTGAGATAACTCTTGATAAATGAAAACTTGTAAATGTTTTAAAAGGGGGTTACAGAGAGTTTCGTAGTATCACCGAGAAGGTGTAAAGTCCTTGTGAATCATTATCCGGAACCGCATTTGCCGACGGGGGAGGTTCCTGTCCTGAAATGTGGATGGTCATTGTAGGTTGTTGATCGGAGCAACCTCTACAGTCTTTTATTTGGGAGAGTTTCATTCGCCAGATTCATATATTTCTCAAGTTCATGCGGCAAACATGGATTGGGACCCTCGGTAGGGCGTAGGCTGGACTCATATAGCCAGCGGGTCACATTATGTCGTCGAACACTACCTTACTTAGGATTAATTATTTTTGAAAGGTCTATATCCAAATATTTTAGTCTGCACTTATGATTCTGCCTTTATTTTATTGTTATGCTTTATATATATATTATTCTTCATATCCTTTCCCTTGGGTTGTATGTCAGTACTCGTTGTACTGACTGTCCTCGGACGCTACATCGTTTCATGATATAAGGTCGGAGACACAAGTTCATGGTTCCGGGCAACAATAAATAATTGAGGGATATTGATCAGTATTGTGGTGACCTTTCCATTTCTAGAAAGTAGACTTTTCTTTATCTGTCTTTCCTTTGGTTTTCATGGTATGTCGGGGGCCATGCCCCGATGTAGACATTGTTATTCTGTTAGTAGAAGTTTCGTAGACCTATGGTTAGTTGGATTTGTTTTTTTCTAGTTAAGAGTCAAATTGGTTTTCATCTTTTGAGTTTTCTTCAAGGTTGATTAGAATGGGCCTGACTTTCCGCATTGGTATTTATATTGGATTATCTAGATTAACCAGGTTGGTTGGTACTTCGGACCTATGGGAGTTCCGAGTGCCATGTTACGTCTAGGGTGAGGTCTCCAGACATTACACTCATAATGCCATCCAAAGCACTTTTCTTTTTTGAACCTAAGGGATGCAAGGTTGAGTTTATCCATCCTGAAAGGTCCTCTAGTAGTAACATGCATACATTCTTCTCTAGTATAAGTTTCATTTATGTCTCCTATTGTAGCATAACTAGCAAGAGAGTCAGATACTGCATTAGCCTCCCTAAATCATTGTATCCCCTCACAATCAATATCTCTGATAATTTGTTGTAACTTGGTCAAAGTCTTTTTCAGAGTCCAACGGGGATTGAAAAAGCAAGAGTGGGGTGAATTGCTATTTTTCTATTTTTTCTTTAAGAATAGTTGACTTAAAGTGTTCTTTAGTCAACTAATGGTAGCAGATAAGATTTAATCAAAAAGCTAGAAAGTAAACTTAACACAAGATGTGTTTATACTGGTTAGGATCCAGTGTGGATCTTATGTTCAGTCCCCTTGGGTTGCAAGGGTGTTCTCTTCAAGATGTTGAACCTTTGCTGTGAGTACAGGGATGAGTATAAAAATTTTACCCTCAGTGTTTGTTTCACTCTCTCTATGGTTTGATACAAAGTCTTACCAATAGTATTTTTCTCTCCTCTCTTTTTTGTTTACACAGTAAAAACTAGGTAATAGAATACTTGATAAAAGTAGAGAAGGGAATGTGAGATGATTCAGACTTGTTGTACACTTTCTTCTGTTAATCGAGCCTTCATTTATACTGTTTGAAGTCTTGAATCTTTTCTGTGAAGAGCTAGCAACCCAAGAGATTTGATCCTTGGAAAATAAGGCAAGTGATCCTAATTTTCCAATTATAAAGCTCAGACTAATTTCCAGTCATCATTCTTGTTTAGCTTCCTTGATTTCCTATTTATTATAGCTGTTGCAACTTCCTTGATTGACAGTAAATTGTATCCATTTTGTTCTACTATTTGGTTTTGAATATTCAGCTTCCTTGATTAAGTGTAGACTTGGCATCTTCATATTTCCTTGAATGTTGGTTTGAATGTAGCTGTTGTGCTTCTTCATTGCTAGCTGTCGAGATGTTCACCTTCCTTGATTAGTGCCTTCTGTGACCTGTTGATTTTGAGGATCTCTACTTGGATCCTTGATTGATTCTTTATCAATCAAGATTCTTGATTGGTAATCTTTACTTGATTTAAGGGGATCCATGATTGATTCTTTTCCTTTTTGGTGATACATTTTCCCTGCAAGGAAATATGTTGTTTATCATTAAACCTTTACTCTAACAATCTCCCCCTTTTGATGATGACAACATATAGTAAAGGTACTTCCCTGTTGTAGTCGACTTGTATGGCTGAGAATTTAATTGCTCCCTCTGAGTGTAGCATACTGTGGTTAACTAGCAGAGTTGAATTCTCAACACACTCCTCTGAAGATATGCAACAACTTTTCTTTGCTATGCAGATAAATATGCATACACCCAGTGATCTCAATAGAGATAGTTAAAACAATATAGACAATCACAGTTATTAAAAGCAAAGTATTAAGCAACACGCATACTAATAGTATATAGATAATTAATTTCCCCTCTTTGGCATCAGCAAAAAGGAAAGAATAAAGAGTTTCAACAAACAAACAAACAATAGAGAGTCTTAAGATAAGACACAGGCTCAAAACAAAAGCAATTGAAAAACAGACACCATACACACATCAACGACGATGCAGGAAATAGGTCAGAATGTTGACAATAGCAGTCAACATTCTTCAAATTTGGAGGAAAGAGAAGTGGAAAAGGCCTTAGAACCAGTTTGATCTTTGGTAGCAATTTTGATGGCTTCCGTCACGATTTGATTCATCCTGAGACGAATACGGGCAACATCAGCTTATGTTTCCTTGGTGACATGCTTTACACTGTTAATTTTGAAGTGGGCAGACAACATAAGATCCTTCAGAGAGTCCAATTGCTCACTCATTATAGACAGCTTGGTCATGAGATCACGAACTTAACCAACAGTGATGGTCACAATGTCTAGCTTGGTATACATCTCAACAAGGTTTTCAAGAGCGGCGTTGAGCTTGGTAGTAGACACAGAGGTGGAGGAGGAAGGTTTACATTTCAGAGGAGCAATAGCCAAATCATCCTCATCAATCTTGAGAACCTAAGAGGAGTCAAAACGAGTGAAGCCCATGCTAAGAAAAGAACAAGAGTTATACCTTTGTTTAATAAGAATGAGAGAGAAGTATCCAAGGCAAATGAAGTGCGACTCAAAGATGCGAGTGATAAGCATGACAAAAGGAAGAATGGAGGGGTCAAAGATAACGTCAGTCATGGCGGAGATGATGAAGGATGATACATGCACTTTAATGCCAGAAACCCAACAATAAGCAAACAGGGTGTCACACTGATTAAGCGTAGAATGAGAACCAACCCTAGGAAGAAGGGTGGTGGCAACAATGTGATCAATCACACGAGTATCGAAGGGAAGATCTTTAGGCTCAAGATGGGAAAGGATAGGCAGAGAGGGGTCAAGAACAATTTCATGTTTTGCTTACTCAAAAAACACATCACAGGTTCATACATGACCATAGGCACATAGAAAATTTGGCCCAACCCTGAAACACAAACAATTTTTTTTTGTGACAGTCTAAGGAGGAAAAAAGATCAAGATCAACAACCCTACCATGCACAAGGGCTTTGTCTTTCAGGGAGTGGAAAAGAGATTCATGAGACGAGTTCCAAAAGTTCACCTTTTTATCAAGAGAACTGTCAAAGTCGATTTCAAATTTCTTTTTGGAAGAGCCACACTTGAAGGAATCATCAGGAAGCTTACCTAAGGAGGAAGCGACGGAGACAGGGAAAAGATCATCAGAGTCAGACTCGATGAAGATTGAGGAGGAAACCTTTCCTTTGTTCTTGTTGCGAGAGCTTTTGCGAGTGGCTGAATGAGTCTTTGCCATTTTAGAGAAAGAAACATAGAAGAAGAATGAGAGAAACAGAAAAGACAAGAAGGAGAAATATAGAAAGAAGGAGAGGGGAGGTGGAAGAGACATTACAAGACTTTAAAGAGAGAAACGAAGAGATGGGTTTAAGCACGTACAAGGCAGATGTGAAAAATAAAGATGTGGATACAGAAGGAAAGAAAAGATAGAAAGGAAAGACAATATTCGAAGCGATAGAAAATATATGGAAAAGAGCAAGTAATGAATGCACGCAATAGTTCTAACAATTTTAAGGATTCTCAATGATATTTGAAGATTTTCGGAGAGAACAAAATCTTTCCTCCAAAAGAGGTTTTGTAAAAATATCAGCTAGTTGAAAATCAGTGCTAATAAAAGAAATTTTAATGTCTCTGTTTAAAACATGATCTTGAATAAAATGATGTTTTATGTAAATATGCTTCGCTCGAGAATGATGCACATAATTTTTTGATAAACAAATGGCACTAGAATTATCACACATAATTTTGACGGGTTTGAAGGATAAATCATAATCACTTAATTGATGAACCATCCACAGAATTTGAGAACAGCATTGACCAATGTCAATATATTCAGCCTGTGTAGTCGAGAGAGAAACATAGCCTTGTTTTTTGCTGTTCCAGGATATTACTGATTTTCCCAAAATTTAGCATGTACCACTTATACTTTTTCTGTTGTACTTAACACATGCATAGTCAGCATCAGAAAATCCTTCAAGAAAGAATTTTTTCTCTTTTAGATACCATAAACCAATTGAAGTAGTTCCAACTAAGTAACGAATAATACGGTTTACCGCTGTTAGATGAGATTCTTTAGGGGCAGACTAGAACCAAGCACATTTGCACACACTAAATATGATTTCTGGTCGACTAGCAGTGAGATAAAGTAAAAATCTAATCATAATTCTATATTTAGTTTCGTCGACTTTCTTACATTCGTCATCTTTGCCAAGAGAACATATGGAACTCATGGCAGTGCCTAATGCTTTTGATTTTTCCATGCCAAACTTTTGTATGAGCTCTTTGCAGTACTTGGTTCGGCAAAGGAATGTACCTTTCTCAGATTGATAGATTTGTAGTCCGAGGAAAAAGGTTAATTCGCCCATCATACTCATTTCTAATTCACTTTTCATAAGGATAGAAAAATCTTCACACAGAGAAACATTACCGCTTTCATAGATAATATCATCAACATTAATTTGAATAATAAGGTTTGCAGAGGAGGGTCTTTTAATAAAAAGAGTAGTATCAATATTTCCATGAGTAAATCCATGATTTAGAAGAAAGTTGTCGAGACGATCATACCAACCACGAGGTTCTTGTTTTAAACCATACAGAGCTTTTGAGAGTTTGAAAATATGATAAGGAAAATTTAGATTTTCAAAACCATGAGGTTGTTTTACCAAAACTTCTTCTTCAATAAACCCGTTTAAAAAGGCACTCTTCACGTCCATTTGAAACAGTTTAAAACCCTTATGAGTAGCAAAGGTTATAACTAAACGGATAGATTCTAACCTTGCAACATGAGCAAAATTTTTGTCGTAGTCGACTACTTTCTATTGAGAGTAACCTTTAGCTACCATGCGGGCTTTGTTTCAAATTACTTCTCCAGATTTATTTAGCTTATTCATGTACACCCATTTGATTCCAATGATAGATTTGTCATTAGGTTTAGTAACTAAGGTCCATACCTGATTTTTTTCAAATTGTTCCAGTGCCTCTTTCATAGCCTTGATCCAATGTTCATCTAAGAGAGCCTCTTTTAGCTTCTTCGGTTCTAACTGAAAGATGAGTGCAACCTATGTCTCATTTCTTCTTGATGCTCGAGTTTTCATACCTTCACTTGGATTTCCAATGATAAATTTTCTTGGATAATCTAGTTCACTTCTCCATTCATGTGGGACAGATTTGACTATAGAACCTATAGAAGGTTCTTACAGTACTACTAAGCTCACTTTGGATTGATATGGAGAGTTCACTTTCTTCATCATTATAATTTATTCTTGTATCATCAAAAACAACATGAATGGATTCTTCAATATGTAAAGTACGCTTATTAAAGATTCGATAAGATCTACTAGAGTTTGAGTAACCCAGAAATATATCTTCATCGCTTTGTGCATCAAACTTACCGATATTGTCTTTTCCATTGTTGTGAATAAAACACTTGCACCCAAATGGATGAAATTAGCTGATTTTGGGTCATTTACCATTCCGTAGTTCATAGAGCATCTTTTTCAGAATGGCTCTAATTAAGCATCGATTTAGCATATGACAAGTTGTACTTACTACTTCTGCCCAAAACTTGTGTGGAAGAGAGTTCTCGGCAATCATTGTTCTTGTCATATCGTGCAATGTCCTGTTCTTTCATTCCACGACTCCATTTTGTTTAAGTGATCGAGGTGAGGACAAGTTGTGAGTGTAACCTTTCTCATTGCAGAACTTTTTGAACAAGTTATTTCGAATTCTCCTCCACGATCATTTTTTATTGATGTAATATAGTAACCTTTATCTATTTGAACTTTCTCACAAAAAAACTAAAAAATTTTAAGGTATCATCTTTGTGAGATAAAAACATAACCCAAGTTAAACGAGAGTAATCATCAACTATTACAAAATCGTACCTTTTTCCGCCAATGTTGGCTGCTCTGGTAGGTCCAAATAAATCCATGTGTAGGAGATGTACAAGTTTATTTGTGGAGACAGTATCCTTACCAGAAAAGGAGTTTCTAGTTTCTTTTCCCATTTGACATGCGTCGCAGATGTGATCTTTGGTGTAGTCCAGCTTTGGTAATCCAATGACCAGTTCATTTTTAGCTATTTTCTCAATTAGTCGCATGCTCGCATGACCAAATTTCTTGTGCCAGATCCAGGGATCAGCGGTCATTGATGCTAGGAAAATATGTTCTCCATTGTTTTTAACAGAATCAAGAATGTATACATTCTTTTCTCTGCTTCCTTGTAGTAGATTGTTTCCAGCAGAATCTTTTATGAAGCATCAATCCTTTTGAAAGTGATCTTTTAGATTTGAATCACATAGCTGACTAAAACTCTGCAGATTGTATTTGTGTCCTGTCACTAAATAAACATTTGAAATATCACAAGTATCATTGAAGGAGATTGTACCAATACCAATTACTGTTCCTTTTCAGTTATCTCCGAAGCGAATATTTCCTTCCTTGTATTCAACAACAGATATGAACATATTTTTATCTCCTGGCATGTAATTTGAACATCCGCTATCCAGGTACCATTTTCCTTTTGATTTCTTGCGGTGTTCCTGCAAAACAAAATCATTATCTCCTTTTAGATACCCAAACCTTTTTGGGTCCTTCAAGGTTAAAGTTATTTGGAGTTCTTTTGGGTCTCCAAACCCATTTAGATGAGTTGTGATTTCTAAACCTGCATTTGTAAGACACATGTCCAGACTTCTCTCAATAATGGCAAGGCTTAGGGATATCTTCTTTAGAATTGAGGTCATTATTGCTAGTTTTTGAATCAGTCGACTAAAATGACTGGTTGCAATTAGAGTAATTTCCATTTGAAGAGTTTTTGCTACTAGAGACCTTTTTAGAGGAATTTTTTGAAGATTTTGGTTTTAAGGAATTTTCAAGAGTAGTTTTTAATTCATGAATTTCTTCATAAAGGAGATCCTTTCCAACTTCGCTTACTTCTAATTTAATTTCCAAGTTTATTTTTTCCATTTTGAAGGTTTTGAAAATCAGAAAAAATTATATTCAGGTCTGTCACAGCACGATCTAGCATGTTTTTCAAATCATTACAGTTGTTACATACCTCAGTGCTTGATTCTCCAATAGCCATCAAACATATGTTTTTGATTGCTTCATGTTCATTTTCAGAGTAGTCTTCATCATCCCATCTTCTTAGTGCTTTTTATTTTGATTTCCTCTAGAGTAATTTTTCTTGGCTTCTGGACATTTACTTGCTATGTGACCATATTTACCACATTCATAGCATTTTCCATCGTTTCTTGAATGATTAGTTAACTACTTTCCTCTTCCAGGATTTTTTCTTCTTCTTTTATTCCTGGATTTTCTGAAAGATTTCATTACTGATCTGGTAATTAAAGTGATTTCATCTTCTGCTAACTCTTCTTCTTCTTTGTCTTCCAGATTTGCTTTGAATGCCATAGATTTCTTCTTGGATTCTTCTTGGCCATTTTTGTTGAGATTAGTTTTCTCAAAAGCTATTAGATCTCCTCTTACCTCATCATAGGTTAGAGTATTTAAGTTCATGCTTCCGAGAGCAACGACTTTGGCGTGCCATTGAGGAGGCAATCTTCGAAGGACTCTTCGAATGTGTTCTATGGGAGGATATGTCTTTCCTGAAGCTTTGAGTTCACCAATAATCTTACTCAGTCGGGAAAACATGTTTTCAATAGTTTCTCCTTCCTTTATTTGAAAGAGTTCATATTCATATACTAGTAGACTGATGATAGTTTCCTTAACTTTATCACTTCCTTCATAGGTAACCTCCAGTTTATCCCACATCTCTTTAATAGTGTCACAAAATTCTTCGCTTTGGAGTTTATTGGTATAACCTCCATATGTTCATTAATATAGTTCTCCAAACTTAGAATAGTAGAGGATTGACTTTCGTTTGAACTCTTCGAGATAGGAATTGGAATATCACCAAGTTTGATAACTCTCAAAACCTTCATATCATAGGACTTTAGAAAGGTTTCCATTCTTACTTTCCAATGAGAAAAATGTTTCCCATTAAAGTAAGGAGGTCTTGTTCGAGAAGTTCCTTCTTGGAATAGTGCTCCCATAATATGTTGAGCCATGATCTTTTTCTCACCTGTTGTTAGACAAAAAATTTGTGAGACGAGGCTCTGATACCAATTGAAAGTGCAAGAGGGGGGTGAATTGCTATTTTTCTATTTTTCTTTAAGAATAGTTGACTTAAAGTGTTGTTAAGTCAACTACTGGTAGCGGATAAGAGTTAATCAAAAAACTGGAAAGTAAACTTGACACAAGCTGCTTTTATATTGGTTGGGATCCAATGTGAATCTTATGTCCAGTCTCCTTGGGTTGCAAGGGTGTTTTCTTCAAGCTGTTGAACTTTTGGTGTGAGTACAGGAATGAGTGTAAACAGTTTACACTCAATGTTTGTTTCACTTTTTTTTTTTTTACAAAGCCTTACCAACAACTTTTTCTCTCCTCATTTTTTTGTTTACACAGTAGAACTATGTAATACAATGCATGATAAAAGTAGAGGAAGGAATGTGAGATGATTCAGACTTGTTGTACACTTTCTTCTATTAATCAAGCCTTCATTTATATTGTTTGAAATCTTGAATATTTTATGTGAAGAGATAGCAACCCAAGATATTTGATCCTTGAAAAATAAGGCAAGTGATCCTAATTTTCCAAGAATAAAGCTCAAGATTGATTTCCAGTCTTGATTCTTGTTTAGCTTCTTTGATTGCCTGTTGATTATAGCTGTTGCAGCTTCCATGATTGACTGTAGATTGTAGCCGTTGTGTTCTTCAGTTTGGTTTTGAATATTCAGCTTCCTTGATTAAGTGTAGACTTGACATATTCAGCTTTCCTTGAATGTTGGTTGGAATGTAGCCATTGTACTTCTTCATTGCTAGTTGTTGAGATGTTCACCTTCCTTGATAAGTGGCTTGTGTGATATGTGCATTCTGAGGATCTCTACTTGGATCCTCGATTGATTATTTATCAATCAAGATTCTTGATTGGTAATCTTCACTTGATTTAAGGGGTTCCATGATTGATTCTTTTCCTTTTTGGTGATACGTTTCCCCTGAAAGGAAATATGTTGTTTATAATTAAAACTCTAACAATCTCCGCCTTTTTTATGATGACCACATATAGTAGAGGTACCTCCCTGTTGTAGTCGACATGTATGGCTGAGAGTTTAATTTCTTCCCCCCTGAGTGTAGCATGCTGTGGTTAACTAGTGGAGCTGAGTTCTCAACATAATTCCCTTGAAGATGTGCAAGATCTTTTCATTGTTATGAATATAAATATTCATACACCCAACGATCTCAATAGAGACAGTAAAAACAATATAGAAAATCACATATATTAAAAGCAAAGTATTAACCAACACACATACTAATAGCATATAGTTAATTAATTTTCCCCCTTTGGCATCAGCAAAAAGGAAAGAATAAAAAGTTTCAACAAAAATCAAATAGTAGAGATCTTACAATGAGCCACAGGCTCAAAACAAAAGCAGTTCAAAAACAGACACCATACAAACATCAATGAGGATGCAGGAAATAAGTCAGAGTGTTGACTATAGCAGTCGACATTTCTTCAATTCTGGAGGAAACAGAAGTAAAAATGGCCTTAGAACCAGCTTGAACTTTGGTAGCAATTTTGATGGCTTCCTTCACGATTTGATCCAAACTGAGATGAATACGGGCAACATCAACACCTGTTTCCTTGGTGACATCCTTCACACTGTTGATTTTGAAATGGGCATACAATAGAAGATCCTTCAAAGAGTCCACTTGTTCACTCATTGCAAACTGTTTGGTCATGAGATCAGGAACTTGAGCAACAGTGATGGTCACAGTGTCTAGCTTGGTATGCATCTCAACAAGGTTTTCAAGATCCCCGTTGAGCTTGGTAGTAGACACAGAGGTAGAGGAGGAAGGTTTAGATTTCACAGGAGCAGAAGCCGAATCATCAGCATCAGTCTTGAGAACCCAAGAGGAGTTAGAACAAGTGAAGTCCATGCTAAGAAAAACACGAGAGTTATACCTCTATTTAATAAGAACGGGACAGAAGTCTCCAAGGCACTTGAAGTGTGACTCAAAGATGCGAGTGATAAGCATGACAAAAGGAAGACCAGAGGGTTCACTACCATCAGATTATCCATTTGTAATATGATGTGAGAGTTAGAATTAGCATGACACCATTCAATCCCATGAAAATTTTCTTGCAACTCAAGAATTGTTAGTAGAAAATTTGATCAATTTGGCAAATGCCATGATCAATTTGGCAAATGCCATGATCAATTTGGAGCTACCATCTTTATTGATCTTCCGAGTAATTTTTTGAGGTTTTTTCAATTGACCAGTATTCTATTGATCTTCAGCTTGTAGTTCTCAGCTATTGAGCATGTAGTAGTCCATCCCCAATTAGCATCCATTCTACTGAATTTCATGGATATAGTTACATGTACATTAAACAAGATTTGATTAGTAATTCTGAAAAAAGATGTATTTCTGTTATCATACCTTTTTGCGTTTCTTGCTTTCCAAATTTCTAGAGGGTGAAACAAGGAATGAGATGGAGCAACAACTTGTGTACTTTTTTTTTTTTTTTTGCAGTAGACTGCGACAATAGTCCAAAGGGCCCTGGACAATGTCAGAATTATGAACTATTCCAAGAGGGATGGCCATCTGATTCCAAACATTCCTTGCTAAATCACTAGTGGTGAACACTTGGTCTAGTGTCTCCAGTTGAGAGATAGTGCGACAAGTACATCTAGTATCCACATGAATACCAATTATCATAATGATATTATCGATAGGAAGTTTCCTTTTAATGACTCTCCACATGAAGAAACATATCTTAAACGGAATTCCTTTCCCCAAATTTGATTAAAAATGGGATTTTTCTATTGTCTCTGTCGAAGAAAATCCCATGCAGAAGAGCAAGAAAAATTTCCATCAGTAGTAGGAGTCCAAATACAATGATCTTTATCCTCCATATTTCCAATGTCCACTTGAATCACCTGTCAAAATAGTTGATCAGAAAGTATGACTCTGAGAGAGTCTTGACCCCAGAAGAAATTGGAGAAATAATCTTCAATTTGATAAATGATAGTCTTGGTGGGGTTCATTTGAATTTTGAATTTTGAATTTTAGTTAGGTTATTTGAATTTTTGAGATATTTTAGGTTGTTTTAGATTTAAACTTATGCAGATTATATTTTTAGATTGATATATATATATATAAAGCCCCTCAAATATATATATATATATATAAGAACCTTAGACCCGCCTACGTGGCGCCACCACAAACTAGAATTCCCTTTTAATTTGTTTTATTTCCAAAACTAGCCTTCCCTTTCATTAAAAGCTATGACTTTTATGAAAAGTTGCGACTTTTATGAAGAGTTGCGACTTTTATGAAAGTTTTCGACTTTTATGAAAAGTTGCAACTTTTATGAAAGGTTGTGACCTTTCCGATAATACACAATAAGCATTTGTTTACACTACCTTTTGTTGCCTATAAATAGAGGAATTTCCTCTCATTTTAAAACAACGAAAATTTTAAACTTCTTCTAGACAGTTAAATAATTGTGTACTTTACTCTTGTTGAATGATTCACTGACACGTTTTTTTGTATCAATACACTAGTGAATAGAATCATTCTTTCCTGAGAGGATCTATTCCTTTAAATCTCGGGTATGAGGGAGGGAATAATTTCCTTAAGGAGAATCGTGTATTCAGTGGGATCGATTTTTTCCATTTTGTTTCATTCTATTCTTACAGATCCTGGTATGTTTTTACAGTCAATAATTTATGCTTATATTATTAATTGTTATTTTTGAGTACATGCTTTAAATTTTGTTGTTTATGTTTCTGCAATATTATTGTTACAAGTATTTGTTAGTACATATTAAATAAAAAAAAAGTTAATTGAGTATTCAAGACAGTTTTCTCTGCTGAAATTGTTGAAGGTACAATTAAAAAAAATCCTTACAAATATCTAATTTGTTCATCAACAACGTCATTTCTCCACATACAAGTATGAGATTTTGTGTTCTTTAAAAAATCTCTGCTAGTTAATAACTTTGCATGCCCATATTCTTTTGTTTTTATATTGTTGTTATCTATTTTACTAAATTTTATCACTGGTTATTATGAGTACTTTAAGGATTGAAAGTTGATTGAAGTGTTAGTCAATATTTGTGAGGATGTTATTTTAAACATGAGATGTTTTCTAGTTAGAATGATTTGTTATCATCATTGGATATCTCAAAGTTTACTCCCTTTAATGTATGTTTTTTCTCACTGTTTTGGTTGTCTCCCTAAAATTGTATTGATTATTTTTTGTTTGGTATGTACATGATCTCACTTGGACAAAGCTTTCGTCCTTTTAATGTTTTTCTTTTTTTCCTTCTCATTAAGCTCTACTAAATATTTTTGGTGTGAGTTATAACTATTTTCAGCAAGCTTAATTTGAAGAATATAACACAAAACCTGCTTTAAATAAAAGTAATAAATTAAGCTACAAAAGATATGTATATTAACATTGATTTTTTGTCCTTTATGTTCCAAGTCATTGCTGAAAATTTGAGTTATCTAGGTTAAACTTATTTTTAATTTTTTAATGTTCGAGAATATTTCTTTGACATGAGTCTAGAATCCAACTTTTTGATCTACTTGTATATTCATAATGCAACAACTATACTTACATATTTCTGAAAAAGTCGTAATGTTGTATTGATGAAGTATCTAGAAGGGCCATCAGTGCAGCAGTTTAATGAAGAATTGTCCCGACCCAGACCGTCGTGATTGGAAACCACACAAGCCCTCCAGTGGGAGAACCATTACTACAACCCAAACAAACTAATTTTAAGAAAACTAAGACATTTAAAAATACGGAAGCAAGTTTAAAGGACTATAAAAATGGAATCCACATAAAATCCAAGGTTTTAACAAACAACTAAGCAAACTAATGCGGAAGAACAACCCCTAGAACCTGAAAGTCAATGTACCAAAACTATACTGAAGACAAGTCTAAGAGCAAGGGATACAACCCCAAAACCAAACAAACACCTTAAACAAATATTCTGAGTCTGAAAGAGTGGACTTAAACAAGAAAGATGCATGGCAACCTGAAAGAACTGGCTCACCCTTGAATCTGGTCATGCTCAATAGTCACCTAGCTGAGGTCTATCAATAGCCGCCTGAAGATGCCTGGTACTCAACAAAGAACAAACAAGTGCAATATCAGTACACAACGATAGTGTACTGGTACGATCACGCGGCTATCCCTATAAGTGCAACATGCATTAGTCAATAAAACAATATAATCACAATCACATATCGAACATATATAATATCATCAACATATACGAACAATGAACAACTTCATGATTCTCACATACCACAGCTATATCAATTTAGAGCAACATATTCTCTTCCAATATCAATCATCATTAGATATGAACGAACTAATCACGAGTAGATACACAAAACAATTCAATGATCCTCTCACAAAACCCAATTCAATGGTCCTCTCATGCAACCCACACACAAACAATACGCATACCGGAATGTGATACCCTATCCAATGATTATGTCGGAACCGATCCCATAATTATGCCGGAACGTGGTAACCGATCCAAGTTAGTTATACCGGAATGTGGCAACCGATCCAAGTAAGTTATACCGGAACGTGGCAACCGATCCATTCAACACACCACAATCACAATCACAAATATATCCTCAAGATCATACATTGAAGTCATGATTTCATGGTAACCATCATTCATCTATCTCATTTACAACAAGTGTGATCAAGAATGCAACATTCATATGCATACATGTATCATAATGAAGGAAGAACAAACATACATCACATAATCATAGAATTAGAAGCATCACCTACCTCAAAACAAGCTTGAAACCATAAGAAACTTGATCCTTCCATTTCCAGCTTCGTTCCGCTTGTTCTTCGTCTACATACATTCAATATAATATGGGAATCAATAAACAATATCTAATTACCTGAATTACTAACAATTCTATGAGCCCTAGATCAAACTCACGATCCCAATTATCCAAATTAGGGTTGTTTCCACCATAGTATCTATAACAAAACCCTCCCCTATCACCAATCACCCATTTTATACGTTTTACGAAATGAAAAATGGATTTGGGGAGTGAAAAGCTTACCTTTAGCCTCAAGAATAGTTAAAAACGAGTAGGAGTCGCCTGTTCGTTCCTTAGCTCTAAAAATTGAAAAGTTCCAAATAAGGTCGTTTAAGGGTTTATTTACAACTTCAAGTCGCGTTGAACCCACCACAACAGTCCTCACCACGCTGCAGCGGACCCGCCAGAGCGACACCAATCCCTCTAAAGCGGCTTGCACGGAACCAGTGAGCTATTTAAGGAATTAACCAACGACGATCAGAAAATACCCTTTACGCTAAGATCGATTCCGGGAGTTCTACTCACCCGAATTCAATTCCGTAAAGTCGTACGGTTCTGTAACTAGTTATCTAACTACTCATGTAATCAAAATGATAAATGATTCACCTGATTGTTACTGTATTTTCCTACACCTCAATGACTCTGATTTCATACAAATCTAGACAAACTTGGGAAATCTCAAGTTACTACGAAAAAGTTTTCTGGCCCCATTGGCATTTCCATACGATGGAAATCAGGTCGTTACAATAGTTAACAATTTACCCATCACTCGTCCACGAGTGATCAACTAGGAAAGACTGGCTAAAGTAAGGGTAGAGTAGTATCTGAAGTCGAATTACTGGGTATACTTGTATCGCATGCCCTTCATACCGAATCCTATTAGCCCCTAAGGGTTTAACATCACCAACCTCAAACCAACCAATTGAATACCTACACATCCTCTCTTACAATGCCTTTATGAAACCATCTCAATACTCGAGTGATAAATATTATTGTATGTAACTTAACTACAACGAAAGCGATTTCCAACAACCACCAAATTTGATCGTACACATGTCTGCCACATGTTATCAAGGATCTTGACACAGTCATCCGGATGAATCCTCTAGCATTTAAGCATGATAAAATTCCAGGTCACTACTCGTTACAAATAGAGGTGAACCTAAACCAACCAACACACGCTCATGATACTCAAACAATCATAGTTCTTAACAACATCTCCATCCCACAACATAAATTCCCATTAGCTTAAGTTACAAAACTTTCAATCTTTAGACATCAGATACTCCTTGAGGGAGGATATGTCCAAACATACAAACCACCCAACAACACTATAAAAATTCTAGATTTGGTAATTGTAGATTACCTCTTAAGAACGGTAGAATTAGACGCAATGATCCCCACATTCAATCACACACAATCAATACATGACCTCGACGACAAAATAAAATATTAGACTGTCGGACAACCATAAATGCACATGGTAGCTCTTCTATAAATTCTCATAAGCAAGGTAGTACATGTAGAACCACTAAAATACTTTAATAACTCCAAGACCACATCAATTATGTCATTCGAAATAACCAAATCTTTCCACTCAACCAAGAGAGCATCGCAAATTTGGTACCCCTGATCCACCACTAGGGATCCACCCACAAAAGTGAAAACACACTAGAGCTTAACTAGTGAATCATACTCACAACACTAACAACCATCATAACCACTCCGACCACCTTCCTTACTCGAAACCAACACTTTTTAAATGGAGACTTTTCTTAGGTACTTAACAATCAATAGTAGTAAACTTATGACTCAACCCAGGTGTAACTCTTTTCAAATGATCAATACCTGATATAATTGATCATTCCTCACCTTGCAAATTCATACTTGACGAAATATATCACCACGAATGTAGACTTTCAATGAAAAATCTGAATTGTAAATTCAACCATATTACACAATCCCCTTATCTATAAACATTAGCTTATACCTCGAAGATTTTTTGAATACATAGATCTTCGCTTATCATGGTTCACATCTCCATCGATCTCCCAATATCTTTCTCTAACAATTCAATCATACTCATTACTACACTCAAAAGAAAATAAAACACTTATCATCACACTCGAGCTAATGTTTTTACCCTCCTTTCTCACGTTTTTTCCAATAGTTTTTAACCCATCTGATGGACCCATGACACTATTACCATAGCCACAACAAAACGAATGAAATTACGAGTCTCTGAACCCAATTATATACCCCTCTAAAGATATCTCTTTAGCCTTTTCCATCAAATACAATATTCTAGCTCTCACCTCTCTCTAAAGGTTGTACTACACTCCACTATATTTTCCTTCATTATAACTCTAGCTCTTTCAAATTCTATTCGAGTGGTGTCCCACCCTCTCTTAAAACATTCCATACAACCACGCTACTCACCAATTATTTAGAAGACCACAACCTTGGATACTCGCAAGTCGTAATTACTATACAAAGTTTGCTTAACCACCAATCTCATTATATAGTTGCATCCCATAACAATCCATCATGAACTCGTACCACCATTACACTCGGTTAGCCCTGGCTATTGCTATGAAGTCAACCTTTTCATCGACATGACACATCAAACTCAAGTATAGCCATCAAATTTAAAGGGCCAACCCAATTTTATACACATTTACTTACTAAACTGTTCAATTACCTTCAACAAAGTATAGTCAATGGGACATTCTTTATCCATAAGCTTGTTATTTCGGCATCAATCCATTCATTTATGGCTTAAGATAAAATCACAAGTCCCCATACTACCGTCTTTCTTCTTAACAAACAAGACAGGAGAACCCAACGAGGAAGCACTAGGACGGATGAAACATTTATCAAGGAGACCTTGGATTTGAGATTTAAGCCCTCTCAATTCTGACACCACCGTAATAGACTCAATAAAGGGGGATTAGACCTCAATATCCCGAATATGAGCCAATTACGCCAAAAAATTCTGCCTCACCAGTTTCCCAACCCGAATGGAGGATATGATCTTAGCTAGCTTAAGCTTGTATACCCCTTCCCACTCTAATCTTTCCCTACCGAGGATGTCTAGAGTTACTTAATTAGTATTACAATTAACCCCGGTATAATATGGGGACAACCAAGTCATGCCTGAGATTCTATCAAGTCAGTCATATCTAGCATGACCAAATCCACCCAAATTTGAAAATCCATAACCACAACATGACAACACGTTACACATGGGTGACTATGACTGACTCTTCAACTGTAGTAGAAACATGGATGGGGGCACCAAGTATATCATACGACTAAGTAGAACCCGGATCAAACAAAACAATAGCCATCCAGGCACAGACAAGAGTAGCTCTTGTGACCACTGCATCACACCCTCAAACTTGATCTTATTCGGAAATACATAAAAGTAATCCATGTCCTCTTGATGGGCAACCTCCTTGCCTGGTTGCACTACTCCTCTACCTCCATTACCATTTCCTCGGGCTCCACAGTCTCGTTGATTTCCTTCTCATATGCCCAGGTTCTCCACAATTTTAACACAACTTATAACTGAATTTCGATTGCTGAACACTGAATTAGATCGCGGGGGTTAGTTCGGGTACGAGTCGGGGTCCATAATTGTGACTAGGGAAAATATGGGAGATAGGGTTGAGGTTTTGGAAAAAATCCCGCACTGGCGGCCTCACCCTGCCAGAAAAATCCCACCCCAGCGGCCATAACAGAAACAAAATCCTGCCAACAATTTTTTTGGGTTCTTTTCTTTCCCAATTTCCCCCAAAGGTTCCTAGCTATAACGCCAGCATTTTTAGAGAAAAACCCTTTAGCTAGGACAATCATTGTCTACCCCCCGATCAACCCAATGAAGTACGCACTTTAGAATCATTTTACATCGTTCCAACACTACCAGACACATATCCCCAGAATACACCTAGACTCTCACACATTTATCAGTTTGTCGAAATGCACGTCCAGATTTTTCGCTTACGAACCACATCATAATTTATCTAGACCCTTGCTCCTAATCTCGTGATGACTTTCTTTTCACAACAAGCTCCACGATACTCAAGCGGTTATAACTGGCACAATTTCAATATTTAGGCCAACACATTGCACATATCAACATTCAGACAAGCAATACTAGGCATATAATCATATCAAAGCATTCAAGTAATACACCATTCACAATCATAGTTAATTTTTGAAACCTAGAAGCACATATTCATTGTTTCAAGTTACAACTCCCAGACAAGTCCAATTTCCTTAATTAGTTCGTTCCATAAACGACCATCATCCATGCCTTATATGGTCCCTAAGGCCAGATACCAATTGGAACCTTCTCAGTTCCAATTAACTTGTTTGTGTCCCTTCAACGGGGACTACAACGTCTAGTTCACCTTGTTGAGATACCAATTGGAATCGGGAGATACCAATTGGACTCAACTCATACCACATGGGACAATAATAGCTAGAAAGCCCCACAAAACTGCTAATTTCAATCACAAAACTTGGTCGAACCAAATTCTTAACCTCCTCAACCCTTAACTGATGGTAACCAGGCCTTAAATCAATCTTAGAGCAAACTGATGCACCTTGCAATTGATCAAAAAGGTCATCTATCTGAGGCAATGAATACTTGTTCTGAATGGTGACCTTATTCAACTGTCGATAGTCTATACACATCCTCTGTTGCTTGTGATGGTGTTACCACTGTTGTTGCTCTATGTCGGACCATAGAGTGAATGAGGAAATATACCAATTTGTATCACCCAGTTACCAATTAGATTCAAGTCATAGCACGAAGGAGTAGAAATAAGTGAGTTTTTCCTAAAGTTCTATAGCCTCTCGAAGAAAGGTACGGATGTCATCGTACTGTTCCGCAAGACTCTACTAGACTGATTTTGGTACAACGAGATCAACGAACCTAGGGCTCTGATACCAACTTTGTCACGACCCAGACCGTCGTGATTGGCAAGAACAGAAACCCTTCGGTGGGAGAACCATTACTACAACCCAAACAAACAAGTTTTAAGTAAACTAAGGTAGCAGGTTTAAATGACTATAAAAATGAAGTCCACATAAACTCCAAGGTTTTAACAAACAACTAACAAACAAATGCAGAAGAACAACCCCTAGAACCTGAAAGTCAATGTACCAAAGTTCTACTAACGACAAGTCTAAGAATAAGGGGTACAACCCCAAAACTAAACAAACAACTTAAACAAATAGTCTGAGTCCAAAAAGAGTGGACTTAGACAAGAAAGATCCATGGCAGCCTGAAAGAACTGGTTAACCCTTGAATTCGGTCATGGACAATAGTAATGTAGATGAGGTCTATCAATAGCCGCCTGAAGATGCCCTGAACACAACAAAGAACAAGCAAGTGCAGTATTAGTACACAACCACAGTGTACTGGTAGGATCACGCGGCAATTCCAATAGGTGTAACTTACATTAGTCAATACAACAGTATAATCACATGCACATACCAAACATATACAATATCATCAACATATACCAACAATGAACAACTGCATGATTCTCACATATCACAGTTATATCAATTAAGAGCAACATAGCGTCTTCCAATATCAATCATCATTATATATGAATGAACTCATCACAAGTAGATACACAACATAATTCGATGGTCCTCTCACGAAACCCAATTCAATGGTCCTCTCATGGAACCCACACCCAAGCAATGGGCCTATCAAAATGTGGTACCCGATCCAATAATTATGCCAAAACGTTGCAACCGATCCCATAATTATGCCAGATTGTGGCAACCGATCAAAGTTAGTTATGCCAGAACGTGGTAACCGATCCTAGTTAGTTATATCGAAACGTGACAACCGATCCATTTAACACACCACAATCACAATCACAAGTATATCTTCAAGATCATACATTTAAGATATGATTTCATGGTAACCATCATTCATCTATCTCATTTACAACAAGTGTGATCAATAATGCAACATTCATATACATACATGATTAGTAATGAAGAAAGAACAAACATACATTACACAATCATAGAATCACAACCATCACTTACCTCGAAACAAGCTTGAAACCCTAAGAAACTTGATCTTTCTCTTTCTGGATTCATTCCGCTTGTTCTTGGTCTACAAGCAATCAATATAATACGGGAATCAATAAACAATCACTAATTACTCGAATTACTAACAATTCTATGAACCCTAGATCAAACCCATGATCCAAATTATCCAAATTAGGGTTGTTTCCACTATAAAATCTATAAAAAAACCCTCCCGTATCAACATTCATCCATTTTATTATGTTCTACAAATCGAAAAATGGATTCGGGGAGTGAAAAGCTTATCTTTAGCCTCAAGAATGGTGAAAAACGAGTAGGAGTCGTATGGAGTTCGTTCCTTACATCTAAAATTCAAAAAGGGCCAAATAAGATCGTTAAAGAGTTTATTTATTAGTTTAAGTCGCGTCGAACCCCCCATAGCGGCCCTCACCCCGCTGTAGTGGCCCCGCCAGAGCGACACCAATCCCGTTAAAGCGGCTTGCACGGAACCAGTGAGCTATTTAAGGAATTCCAAGACCCCCATTTCACAAAACACCTCTAACCAATGACGATAAGAAAATACCCTTTATGCTAAGATCAATTTCGGGAGTTCTACTCGCCCGAATACAATTTTGTAAAGTCGTACGAGTTCTTTAACGAGTTATCTAACTACTCATGTAATCAAAATCATAAATGATTCACCGGATTGTTACCACATTTCCCTACACCTTAATGACTCCGATTTCATCCAAATCTAGACAAGGTTGGGAAATCTCAAGTTACTACGGAAGTGTTTTTTGGCCCCAATTCATTTTCCATTGGTTTTTGCATACGACGGAAATCAGGTCGTTATAAGAATGAATTTCTAAAAGGGTCAACAATATTATCATGTCGTTGTTTTAAACTTATTTTTCTCCTTCTATAAATTTGTTAGAGTAACAAAGTAACAATAACGAAATGTGGTGAACGTTTGACCTCAGACAAGTAGATTATCTCTAAAAAAATTATTTATGTTGTTGTGGTGTACATATTTAACGGGCTTAACTTATTTATAACTAATATTGATTATCGAAAACTTTTATATAATTTGTTTTTAATAAGGAGTTATTCTAACCATAAAATTATCAGTTATATATTTTTCATGTACAAAATAAAATGTTTAATTGCTACATGAAAACATCACTCAGTTTTAACAAGACAATTATATCATCAAACATATATTATGATATTTTTAATCATTCATTATATATTTAAATTTCTTGAGGTATATGATAATGTCAAATCATATAATTTTAGTTGAATGTTCTTAAAACCTACTAAATTTTACTTTTTTTTCTTATAACAATCGATTATTAGAAAGAATGTTCAAAAGCTTAGAAACATTATTTATGCCCACGCGATGCGCGGGTAAATTACCTAGTGTATATATATAAGAGAACCTTACGCCCGCCTATGTGGCGCCACCACAAACCATAATTTACTTTTAATTTATTTATTTCCAAAACTAGTCTTCCTATTTCATGAAAAGTTGTAACATTTATGAAAAGTTGTGACTTTTATGAAGAATTGCGACTTTCATGAAAATTTGCAACTTTTATGAAATGTTCTGACTTTGATGAAAAATTAAGACTTTAATGAAGAGTTGTGACTTTTATGAAATGTTGTGACTTTTATGAAAGGTTGTGACCTTTTTGAAGGATTGAAACTTTTCCAAATAGTTGTAACCTTTCCGATAAAGCCCAATAAATATTTTTCACACTACCATTTGTTGCGTATAAATAAAGGGATTTCCTCTCATTTTAAAACAATGAAAATTCTGAACCTCCTCCTCCTCTTCTTCTTCCTCTTCTTCTTCCTCTTCTTCTTCTTCTTCACAATTAAATATTTGTGTACTTTAATCATGTTGAGCGGCTCAGTGACACTATTGCTTATGTTACCGATCCTGATATGTATTTTTACAGTCATTAATTTATGCTTATGTTATCAAGGATAAATGATAATATGTAATAATTTTCATTTTTCTTTACATTATTAATCTTTTATGTAATATAAAATAGTGTTTTAGTTTTAGTGACGGATAGGTGATGAGTTCACAAATTGGTTTCATTTAGAGCGATATTTTAATAGAAATTGTGTCCTCAAATGCATGTTTTATCCTGATATATGATGAAAACCATTAAGTTTCATGTATTTGAGGTTTGAAGTAAAGCATGGACACTATGTCGCAAAAAGGAACAAAAAGACTGAAAAGAACGAAGAAATGAAGCCCTGAGGATCGTCGTACTCCAACTTTTGTTCCAGTGTGTTGAGCCCTGAGGGAAAGGATAAAGTCGGCGGGAAAAAGGAGCAATCGGCGCATCGTCGAGAAGTTCCGCGATGCAGTACCATGTCGCCCAATGACCCAGAGCACGACAATGCTGAATGATGGTGCAAGACGGAGATGAACTACACCAAAAGGTGAATCGCCGAGTTGATCGGCGATTCCGAGTAACAACGACGAATGATCCGCTGAAGCACAAATCAGTGAAAACTATAAATACTAGTTATAGTTGTAGTTTTAAGTGTGGAAAAATTATTATAATTCTCATATAGAATAGTAATTTTTCATACTTTTGCTCTAAGTTTGAGAGGATTTCGAACACTTGAAGATCCAAAGGGTTTCACCTCCAAGGATTTTGACTTGGGTGTCTTTGATTATTTATTCTTGGCTTGTAACAAGATTTAAATCTTCATAGCCATTTGAATGCAAGATTATTTAGGTATAAATTTCTATCTCTTGATGTGTGGCTAAAAACCACAATTCTTGGGGTGTGATTTTGTGAATATGGGTTAGATTAGTTGTTGGGTCTTGCTTATTGATAGTCTATTTGTAGTTTAAAAGTGATTTCATTTAGTGGTTGTGGATAAACTTAATGAGGTTGTAGTTGAAAATATAATCTCATATATGTGTTTTCGGCTAGCAAGAGAGAGAGGTCGTAAAGTTAAGACAAATAAATTGATGGCCACTGCGACTAGGTCGACATGAGGTTCAGCTTGAGAGAGTCAACCCTAGTCCCATGTCCACACACTCAGCTCGAGAGAGTGACTGGGTTAAGGGGGAGGTTGTTCTTCATGCGGCAAGTGGGTGTCCGAGAAGAACCCGCTTGAAACGGGGTAAGTTGCTCGAGAGAGAGCTTATCCCCATTAAAATCTAGCCTAGTCATAATTTCTCTACGAGTTCTCTATCAAAAGCAAGTACCCAATTATTTAGTTTATTCCGTATTCCATTCACATCCCAAGAATCCTCCTCTCATTATTTAGAAATCCATGTTTATTTTGTTGTTTTTACTCACTAGTGACAAACCCCCCATTGTTAATTGACACTTTTGTGTCCCCCTTTAATTTAGAATATTTTTAATCAATAATGTCTTTAGCTACAATTAATTAAAACTAAATTTTATTTTTCTATTAATTCTCAAAATCACTCTCTTCGGAACGATCCCAACCCTTGGTTGGGTTTCTAAGCTATTGTACGATCGTAGACACTTCCATCGGAAGTTGTGTCTTGATTACGCAAACATCAAAATGGTGCCGCTGCCGGGGATTGGTGTTATTTGATAATTCTTAGATTAGTAGAATTTTGTTTTTCTTAGTTGTAGTCTACTTACCTAATTTTTAGTTTAGTTTTGTTTGCTATGTGAATATTTTAGCCAGGTAGGCCACCAAGACGACATCGGAAATCTCAATGATGTCCAAGAGCCCAACATCAATGGTCCCCATCTTATGGGAGATGTTGGAGCCATCCATTTACCCCAGTCGAGGGAAATGTAGTATTCCACATAACGAGCACCATGTTGCAACTCTTGCAAGTGAAGGGACTTTTCAACGGACTGTCTCATGAGGGTCCTCACGATCATCTTCGAAACTTTGTAGATCTGTGCGGACTATTCTCCTTCCAAAACATCTCTCATGAGTTTGTCCGGTTGAGGCTATTCCATTTTTCGTTGATGGGAGAGGCATGCAAGTGGCTAGCTGAGTTACCACGTGAATCCATCACTTCTTGGGATGAGGTGGTAACCGCATTTCAAGTGTTATTTTTCCCTCCCTTGAACATGATGTCACTATGGGATAGCATTCATAGCTTTAAACATCTAGAAGGAGAGCCTCTGCACGAAACATGGCTAAGGATCAAAAGGTTGGTGCTTCAATGCCCAGCCCACGGTTTTCCGGACAACGTGCTACTTCAATATTTTTACCGGAGTTTAGATTCGGTAAACAAAGGTGTCGTTGACCAACTCTCGCCTGTAGTCTTAAAGTAGCAGCCATATGCAGTAGTAGCCCAACTTTTAGATGGAACGACAACCATCTACAGAGCGTGGTACACTCGTGAGGATCAAGTATCCCCTCTCACATTCAAGCTATCTAAGGATCATATTGAAAAAGACAATGAGAGAGACAAAAATATGGACAAAATCATGTCACATCTTGACATTCTATCCAAAAATGTCATGGGGGCTGGTGCTCGTAGTTTCAACATTGTGGGGGCTGGGTGTGCTAATCCTGAAGAGATGAAATTTGAAGCCATATATAACGAAGAGGTAAATTTTCTAGCAAATCGAGGCGGGGGATATCATTCAAACTACCCAAGGCAGGGTGGTAGCCAAGGCTAGGCTAGAGACGAAGGCTGGAAGGATAGAGATCGTGAATAGAGGGACCAAAATCCAAACTGGAAAGATGGAGAGAAGGATAGATATGTTCCTCCGCATGAGCACCAGAAGCCCAAGGATTCGGAAGGTGGTAGGTCTGAGGATATGCTCTCGCGTATCCTCAACAAAGTTGAAGGGTTAGACAAAATTTTGAAAGGCATGAAAGAAAATGTTTCTAACCTTAGCCAGACCGTCACCTTCCATTATGTTTCAATCAAGCAGTTGGAGACCCAGATAGGTCATATTTCGTCTCACCTAAATCCGAGACAACAAGGGGGTTTGCCCTAGTGACCCCAAGAGCGAGGTTTGAAGGTGGACTTGTATCGTGCTGCGACGTTAACTAAGGCGTTGTTTGGGAGGCAACCCAAAATCCCTTTACTTGTTTTATTTTTATTTCTTTGTAAAATAATGGTGTGTTGTTTGTACAGGCTAAAGTATGAGAAGTGTTCAAAAAAGTGAAGGATGGCAAGCAATAGATCGAGTCGGCGAGTCATCGAAGGGGTCGGTGAATCCGACCTTATCCGCCATTTGACTCAAGACATCGTCAACATTGGAGTCTGTAAAACTTGATGAGCTTGGGAAATTATTGGCGAATCGTCGACCATGTCAGTGATCACGATGGAAACCGCCGTTTGGGCTCCCAGTAAACTAGAGGTTCTGTAAATTTCGGCGAAGAAACTAAACAGTCGGCGTTCCGCCGAGTGAGTGGGCGAACTTGATTAATGTCACAGAGAGGGCGAAAACTGGACGGTTTTTGCAAGCCAAAGGTTTAAAAGCTTCAACTTCATTCACTTTCCCTCACTTTTTATCTATCCAAACTCACACCTGCACTCTAGTTTTTATATTTCTTTAACTTTTAGAGCATTTTAGTCGTTGAATTGTGCTCGGACTTGGATTACATTACCGCTTAGTATTTCAATCCTCTCCTTAGCGACACAAAAGCTGATCCTGAATCAGAGGCAGATATTGACGAAGAAATGTTTGAGGGAGCTGCAACGGACGACATAGCCGAGACTGAAGAAATCATGATAAATGCTACTGTGCAAGCTTCCTTGGCAAAGGCTACTACTGCTGGACCCAGTGAAGCTAGTCCTTCTAGGGGTCACTTTGGGCACTGAAGCCCAGATAGATGGAGCGACCAATTAGCCAGGATCCCCTCTTTACCTCCCTCTCTGTCTTTCTTTATTATACCTTTTGAATTCTGTGTTAATTGCATTTGAGGACAAAGTGCTTTTATTTGTGGTAGGGTGAGGCCCACCATTGTGTGCTATTTGATGTTCATATGTTGTGTATACTTGGGCTTTGTGCTTAAATTATGTTAAATACTGCTTCTTATGAATGATTGAACTTATGGCTCCTTTTGTTTTAAATTGCAAAATGATTTTTGACCCGTCCAAAAGTTTTTGCCACCTCTTGTGTGTTGAATGTGGCTATTCTTTTGCAAAATTTAAGTCTCGATTTTGATCAATAACAATGACTTGAATAGTGCTTAGAATCGAATGAACATGAATGTACAGCTATGATGAGGCCAAATGAAGTTGCATAGACAATATGTAAACTCCTTGCATCTCGTTGTGATTAGCCATTTATCGAATTGAGTCTCTTGTAATGATCATTGCAGACTAGCGAATGTGTGGCGTCTTCTTTGACTGTAGTGTCAATGCCTAGTGTGATGAGCTTACTTTGAACCATGCATGATATATCCTAGAATTTTCCCCATTGGTCTGGTCAACTAAGTGATGCTATCTATTGATATGATCTTACGCAAATTTCTAAGAGTGTGAGCTAATTTGACATATACCTCTTTTGTGACCTACCCTTTGAGCGTGTGATTCTCTTTTGAACACCCCTTGAGCCTTACCTTTCTTTGGAAGAAACTTGATGAAAAATAGACCTTTCTTAATCCACTACCTATAATCCTCTTGAATTGTGGTTAATTGAATAGCCAACTTAGGCAAAAAGCCTAAGTTGGGGGTGTGGTTAAAAGATAAGGGCAAGTTAAGAAGTGCAAGAAAATTCTCCGTTAACGCATGGTGTTGAGAAAAATAGAACCCCTCCATATATTAAAAAAAAAAGAATAAGAAAAGAACAGAATGAAAAAGAAAGTTGCAGAATAAAGTGCAAAAGAAATGGGGTTCCCAAACAATCCTTGGAAAGTGAATAATAGGATGACTTATAAGCACTAAAGAGAATGATGAAGGAAAAGGAAAGGAGGTGTTATGATCACCATATTTCATGAGGATGAAAGTCACTAAGCCTAACTTACCATACCTTTGCACTCAGCCCCATTACAAGTCTTGAAAAGACCTTTTTGATCTTGAGTGAGATGAAACAAATGTTGATTGGAAAATACGGGAAAACCTTAAGGTGAAAGAATGCATTGTGTTAATCTTTGTGAGTGTGAGTGTTACATCTGATTTCAAAGCTTTAAACTACAAACCATTGTGTGAATATGGAATCATCCCTTGTGTGAGGGCATTTGAACACTTTGGTTGAGCTTGAACTTGCATTTGAAGCAAATATTGTGAGCGTGAGATTCTTTGATATTGGTGAGTCAAAACTTGAATCTCTGAGTGCATATTTGATCTTTGCATAAGAAAATTGAGTCTTGTTGTGTGCATTCATGATTGACTACTGTGTAGCACTATTCGAGACACGCTTTTTGAACGGCTGAACTTGAGTTAGCTTGAGGAAAAGAAAAAGTTTAAGTTGGGGGTGTTGATGAGTCCAAAAATTGGACTCATTTAGGGCTATATTTTAATAGAAATTGTGTCCTTAAATGCAAGTTTTATCTCGATATCTGATGAAAACATTTAAGTTTCAGGTATTTAAAGTTTGAAGGAAAGCATGGGCACTACATCACAAAAAGGAATGAAAAGACTGAAAGGAACGAAGAAATGAAGGCATAAGGATCGCCGATTCCACTTGGTGAGTCGCCGAAGGGTCCTACTTCACCTTTTGTTCTAGTGTGCTGTGCCCTGAAGGAAAGGATCAAGTCGACGGAAAAAAAGAGTAGTCGACGCACCACCGAGAAATTCCGCAAAGCAGTAACTTGTCGACTAATGACCCTGAACACGACGATGCTGAAGGATGGTGCAAGACGACGATGAACTACACCAAAAGGGGAATCACCGAGTTGATCGGTGAAACTGACTAACGACGTCGAATGATCCGCTGCGGCACAAATTAGTGAAAACTATAAATACTAGTTAGAGCTGTAGTTGTAAGTGTGGAACAATTATTATAATTTTTATATAGAATAGTACTTTTTGATACTTTTGCTCTAAGTTTGAGAGGGTTTGAACACTTGAAGATCCAAAGGGTTTCATCTCCAAGGATTTGGACTTGGGTCTCTTGGATTATTCATTCTTGGCTTATATCAAGACTTAAATCTTCGTACCCATTTGAATGCAAGCTCATTTAGGTATAAATTTCTATCTCTTGATGTGTGGGTGATATACCGTGAGTTTACGATATTTATAATACATTTCACTTACGAGTTGTGTGTGTCTAGGGCCTTTTTAGATTCTTTTTTATGTGTTTTTATCATATTTTGTAGGAAAGATGTTCAGGCACGGAAGTAAAGAGACAACTGAAAGAACTATAGAAAGGGCATCTACGGAGGTGATCTACGGACCGTAGGTCTAGTGACGCTCCATAGGTGATGGTCGTAGATCAGAAGGCAAGGCATGGAAGAAAAATCAGGGAAATCTGACCGAGTGTGGAATTACGGTGGCCATTGACGGTCCGTAGATTGATCTACGGACCATACTGTTGATCCGTAGCTTGATACTGCGAAGGTTCCAGTACCAGATTTTTGAAGATTCCAAGTGTGGAGGTACGAAAGGGGATCCGTCGTTTACTTCAAAGAAGCTGATTTTTGGAGGTTAAAATATCTTCCAAGTCCTACCTGACGGAAGGGACTCACGGACCGTAGATCCTTGACGATCCGTGAGTCAGTCTCGTGGAATGAAGATGCATGCCTGAACATACCTTCCTTAATTTGTTTCCCTTTTAATTTAGGACTTATTTTCTATAAATAAGGCATGTAAACCTCGTTTTTAGGGGTTAGATATTATTACTTTTGTTTTACTTTGTGACTAGGGAATTAATTTTGCTACCCAAGCAATTCTTGATTTCCAAAGGTTAGTTTGAAGATTTGGTTTGAAATTCGCGTTGAATTTCTAGGTTTATTTTTTGTCAACTACGTTAGTTCATAATTCTTTCATCTAAAACAATGAATTGTGTTCATATGATTATGGGTAAGTAAACTCCACAACTAGGGTTGTGGGATCCATGATCGATTAACAAAGTATGAATAGTAAATAAGCAATTCTTGAATAGTGTTTTACTTGCATTGATAATTCTTTCGTTTAAAAGTCTTTTTAACGAGTGCACACGTTAGAACTCGCCTTGTTGCTACTTGCCAGACCAAGGAGGTAATCAATAAGAAAATAATTATCAACATAGATCTAGTGTGATACTATCTAATAGGCTAGTGTCGATTAGTGCGAATTAATAACTAAGCCAAACATCGATTATGATCTCTAATATGAGGTAAAGGTAAGGGTTAGTAATTTATACACACGTAGCCGGACCAAGGTGCGGGGTGAAATTTTCTAGATGCCGGACCAAGGATTTAGAGATACCTAACTTATCACTTTGCATGTAATACA